>JAUESI010001529.1:29974-40898 GCA_032275145.1 Synergus laeviventris | reverse complement strand
ATAAAGTGTGGCTGTATACCCAGCTGTACCCAGCTGTAAACTAACCTAACATACAGTCGTATAATTTTGTACCTTTTGTACGCTCCATATCTAATTTCTTTTCTTTAGATATTCTGAAGTAAAATCAGTAATATTGACATATAGTTCATTGAGCTTTAAGCTTTAATTAAGTTCCATACAGGTAAAGGTAAATAACCTAGTTTCTACATTTATTGAAATACCTAGTTGAAAATTATAAAATCAAAGTAAATGCACTACGGTACGTTTAACTGGCCCTAAATATTTATAAACAAAAGTTATTGACAATTTTTATGGTTGGAAAAATTTAAGATTATTTACATTATCAGACATTATATTCTGATTATATCTACATTACAAATTACACAGAAAAAAATGTCGATAAAGTAGGAATAAGATAACTGATACATGACTTACAAAATATTATTCTGATTATACATATCACATTTGTTATATATATATTTTAGTATTATCTGGTATTATATTATATATAAATTTAAGTACATATAATTTTACATACTCAGAAAAAATTATTTTTGTTGCAGAAGACAACAAGCAAATACCAGAAATGTAACAAAGTGGATGCTGCCCTTACTGCTCTGAAGGTCTTCATTCCTGACGAATCTAGGCCTTGACACATGATGTAGTAAATCTAAATTGTTACTCTATTGAGTTAAGTTTATTATTAACTGAACTAGTGAAATTTAAGATTCACTTAGTATTGTTTTCGATTTTGAAGTATGCAAGTCTTTTGCTGAGGTCGAATTTGCATTCTTACTTTACTAATTTGCTCTGTAATCATGGAGCTAAATACAATTATATATACATCAAATTTAACTCACTTTGAAAGAATTAGATTAGTTAAGATTATTATTTAACTTTTACTTTATTAAATTCTTTGATAATTAATTATTAATTTATGAATTATTTTATTTATATGTTGCTTCCGAAGGAAGCAGGTCATTTAAAATTGAGAAATGAATTCTGCCCTACAACGGAGAAATTTATGTAAGTGACATTGCCCATTTCACAATGTCACTTGCATGATTTTTTTCGTTGTAGGGCAGAATTTGTAACTATAAAAACATTAACTTATTTATTTTTCATTGACTTTACTAAGCTACTCACTAATAATGGAGCTACTTAAGGTTTTGCAAAAGTTTTTTTTTATTTTTATTGAATTATGTCTTAATTATTTATTACTTAAGTAGGTTAATTATTTAAAGTTAGGTATTACTTGGATTAGTTATTAATTAGTTATTTACTTTTCTAACATACTCAGTAATAAAGGAGCTACTTTGTAAACTACAAAAATTATGAACATTCTTATGTTTGAAAAGAGAGTTCACCACTCATAAAAATGTTTTGAGAAAAGACCATTAAAATGATGTGTAATGGTTTAACCCATGAAACATTAACTTTTCTATAATTACATTTAAATATTGAATGTTCTTCATAAATTCTTAAAAATATTACAAGAAGATGTAATATTTCAAATACGACTGCTATACCTATGCATCGTTGCTTGATTGCCCTAATAAAATCAGTAAACCTTTGTTTATTAATTTTGAAGGCTATTATATATCTAGCAATATCTAGTAGGATAATTTAATTTTAATTCTTCATTATATAATCATAATTATAGCGATAATTAATTTAAGGATTTTCTAAAAATTGAATTGGATATTTCAACATTGGCAGAATTGTCATCAAAAATTGAATAAAACATTTCTTTCCTAACATATTTCAGCGTTGGTACAACAATTTTTTAAATTATCTACCTGACTCCTTTTGATAATATTTTTCGAATTGGTGTAGATATATCACATTACTGATATTACATTATTTGGTCCGGTTTTAATCAACGTCTCATATTTCATGGGCGTTTGTTCAGTATCTGATATATTCCTATTTCTCTCATACTATAATTCTAATAAGTAGAATCAAGTCATTGCTTTCGTTTGTAGACACCATGAAGTCTTTTATTTTCTTCCCTAAATTTTTAATTTTAATTTTTTATTGTAAAGTAGCGTTGAGTGACTATTTATCTGTGGAAGAAGCTTCAACATGCAAAGTTTTTGAATCTTCACCGCATATGGCCGATTTAAAAATGCATGTTTTTTGCAATTACGAGCAGGAAATTCGTCCAAGTAAACAAAATGAAACTACAATTGTCAGATTATGGTTGGTTCCAAAATTCATGGATTTTGTAAGTTTATAATTTATTTTATTAACATAAACATTTATCAAATGAAATTTCTACAGTTTTTGTAACTAAGATTAAATTAAAACTTCTAGTTATCTGTTCCATTTCTAGGATTCTGCAGCTAATAAATTTACTTTGAATTCCTGGCTGAAAGTAGTAAGTAACACATACATATTTCCTTTATTTAAAAAAATGTTGTATTCCATTAAAAATACTTTATCATTGCTTTCTTATACATTTTTAAGGATTGGAAAGACGATCATTTGAAGTGGAATCCGAAAGATTTTGATAATATAACAGAACTTCGTGTCACAAGTGATGATATTTGGGTTCCTGATTTATCTTTGTGGAATTCGTAAGTAACATATGCAAAATTACAGTATTATATGTAGTAATAATAGTATTTCTATACGACAAAATTTTTATTTTTCACAGAGCTGATCTGAATTCAGATTTAATATTTTCCTTAGCTGCATCGTGTGTTTTGCATTACACTGGCTTGATAATTTGCGTCCCAATGGTAGAAACTGATGTCTATTGCTCGTCAAATTATGAGAATTGGCCATTCGAGAAACAAATCTGTCAAATAGATTTTTCTTCTTATTTTCATTATTCGGAAGAGATTAATCTAAAGCTTTTGCAAAATAGGGTAATAATTGTTTTTAAAGCACCTTTATATAAATACTTAATTTCTATGAATTAAAATTTTGCAGTATGATCTCAAATCAGAAGCTTCTGAGATTTACATGCATCATCAAGAGTGGTCTGTTATTAATATAAGAGCTAGTGAAGTTCCAGATTACGCTCAACCAATAATCATGTTTGAATTCCAACTCAAAAGACACGCTGGAATAATACTAACACTTTATTTCGTCCCTGTTATAGGTAGATATTTTTTTATTATAATCTTAAACTTCAGAGATGAATAAAACGAGAAGACATTTATAATACAGTTTATTTCTTTCTAGCTCTAATGATGCTCACACTTGTGATTCTGTGGATGGAGGTGAATTCTGTAGAAAGAATCTCACTTGGCAGTTTAAATTTCATCTGCCACTTATATTGTTTGTATGATCTTCAAATACAAATTTCTCTAAATGGCAGAAAGATTCCGTATTTACGTAAGTAGATAATATATATAGTATATACAAGTAAATAATTGCAGCATTTTATTTCAATAATTAGCTATAAATATACTAAAATATCAGAAAAACTTTATTCATGTTAAAAATATATATTGTTAATTATTTTAAATTATCCTTCCAGTTGTTTTTTATCAGAATTCTTTAGTACTGGCTGTATTCAGTTTGATCTTAACAGTCCTATTGCGGAATTTGCAATCTGTAACTACATCTTCTCCAAAATGGATTTCTTCAATAGAAATGTTCGTCTTGAGGTATCACGTAGGAAGACTTTTTATCCTGAATGAAGAGGAAACAAAATGCTTTGTAGGAATCGAAGAAGAAATTGAAGATAATGCTGAATCCATGCAATCTGTTACAATAACTACAAAAAATGGAGCTATTTGGAAACGTTTTGCAAAAATTATTGAATGCTTGTCTTTTTTGAGTGTCTTGTTTACTTATATTATAATGCTTTTTACTTTCATATCAATGAAATGAAAATGATTTAAACGTGCCAAAAGTATGTAGAAAATAATAATTTAATTAATAATTAATATAATTTTTTTTTCTTGATTTTTTCGAATGTGTGAGTTAATGTCGCGTGTCAGTTGCAGAATGCATAAAAAATACAATCTCTTGTGATACAAACTGGCTTTTATCACTTCAGGAAGAGTTATGCATTGCGTAGGCAATTTGTTATCCTTGCCGAATAAATCACAGGATATTATTCCGTTTATCAGATATTTTTAGTTTTCCGTTTTTGTGAGTATATAAGCAGAAAATAATATCTTAAGGACTGTTAATCAAAAGAAATTTGAAATAGGAATTAAAGTGTTCTTACACAAGTCCTTTTTACCATGTTTATTATAAAAATGATCCGACTTATTATTATGTAAGTAGTTACAAGTGAATTTCAAAGTCGTATCTTGGTTATTTTTAAGATTCATTATAGAATAAAAATTTTTTTTTCGTAGTGCATGTATATTAACATTTGTTGTGGCTGGAATCATTGAGGAATATACTGTCTGTCGAACAGAAGAATGCTTTAAAGTTGGCAAGTTTTTTCAAAATTAATTCTCAGAATTATTCATTAGGAATGAAATTATATTATATATATTTACAGCTGCGGAATTATGGGAAAGTATAAACAAATCAGCCAATGCTTGTGAAGATTTTTATGAATATGCGTGTGGCAGTTGGAAAATAAATAATCCTGTTCCACCAACAAAAATGATGTGGGATTCTAATGAGAAAACTACAAAGTTGATACAAGATAGAGTTAGAGGTAAGCACAAAAAATGAGATATTAATACTATTTTCATATTAATTCTCTTATACGTATGTGAAATTATTTTTTATATAAATGTTTACAGATCTGTTGGAAGAAAGTGTCCAAAAAGATGATATTTTACCTGTAAAACAATTGAAAAAGTTTTATCGATCCTGCATGAACATTGGTAAAATAACAATTGGATTTTTAAATGAAAGAACAGTGTAAAATAGAGTCTATATTATATTTTTCATTATTTTAGACGCTTTAGAAATAATGGGTGTGAAACAATTAGCAGCAATTTTAATAAGAAATGGAGGGTGGCCGATGGCAATGGAACTTGAAGAATGGGATTCAAAGGAATTCATGTGGCAAAGAATTGATTCATACTACTTAAAAATGACTGGTCTATCTGCCGTATTTGATATTGATATTACACCTGATTATAGAGAAGTCAGTGTTTTAGATTATATGATGGGTATGGAAGATGAAAGTTTAAATGAGAAAATGGTCCTAAGGGTAAAGAGATTATTTGTTTATAATTATCTAACAATATACATTCATATAATATTGTTTATTTAATATATACATAGTATTTCATTTTTCTTTTTTACAGTTGATGAGACCAAAATTGCCAATTGTAGTTTCAAATGTCCACAATGAAATCAATCGTTTCGAATTCAATCGAACTAAAATGTACAATGATGGTACTTATGAAAAATTTATTACTGAAGTTGCTCTCATATTCGCGAAAGAAAGAGACACTGTTATTGATAAGGATCAAATCGCTGCTGACGTTAAAGATATGATCGAGTTGGAAAAGAAATTAGAAAGGGTATAAAGATTTCATTTTCATCCATTATTATATTTCGTCATGATATTAGGTGTATTTATGAAGAAAGTAAGACAGAAATTAAAAAAATATTTAATATGCAGGGATATCGAACTCAGCACAGTGAAACGAAGTGCATCAAACTGGAGGAACTTCAAGCTCTTTATGACAATAAATCGAATCACGAAAATTCCAAGGTATAACATCCTTTTTCTTATTAAGGATAAAGCTGATATTTAAAAAAATTGTTTTAATAGATTAATTGGAAAGGAACGATTAATGATTATTTGGCTATTGCAAACGTGGAACTAAATGAAGATGAAGAGATCTGCATATGGCCAGTCGATTTTTTGAAAGATCTTGCAAAATTACTAGGCGAAACAAAGCCACGAACTCTTGGTAATAATTGGCTATATAAAATATAAATAAGAGTTCATAATGTCCACACGAAAATAAATTTTGAAAGCTTTACACTTTTCTTCCAGTAAATTACATTCATTGGAAATTTTTATCTGAATTTATATCTTATACAACTACCGAAATGAGAAAGTTACAATATGATATACGGAAAGCTGTGGTAGGAGTAAAAGAAGAGACTCCAAGGTAGGCATTTACTTTATAAACTTAATATTCAAGTATACTTTAAATTAAATTGGGAAAACCTTGCAGGTCGGAAATATGTGTAGAGGAAATTCAAATGAATCATGCCTTAGCTTATATGTATATACAAAAATTCTTTAATGATAAGATGAAACAAGATGTAAGCCTCAATAAATTACCTAGATATAATATGGAAAATGTTTTAAATTTTTATTCAAGACAATGATTTTCTTATGAATGTATATTTTAAGGCTGAACAAATTTTTTCGGGAGTTCAAAAGGCAATGATCAAGCACATTTTGAAGGCCGATTGGTTGAGTGACGACATGCGAAAAATATTTTTGCAAAAAATAAATAAAATGGGAAGAAATTTTGGATATCCGGAATGGTATAATAATAATACTTATGTGACAAATTATTACCGCGGGGTAAGTCAGAAAATAGTTTTATTCATTAATAGAATAACTATTTCATAATAAATATTTATAACTTTTGATTATACATATATATTTTTGCAGATGGCGATAGGTCATCAATTTTTAGATAATGTACTCAGTTATAAAATATTGTCTTTAAAGAAGACGTTACGCATTCTTCGAACTAGAACCCCTGAAGATGAGTATGAAATTGTTTTAGCATATTACAAGAAGTATTAAATATTAAATTGATAATTAGAATTCATAAATTAATTGTTTCAGATGGACAGGCACTGATCCACTAATGGTTAATGCTTTTTACAATCCGATGATAAATACTCTTAGTAAGTCATACATTTTTAACTGTAAATAAGATTTATATATTATAAGAGCCCCCTTCTTTGATTACTTTTTTAGCCATTCCTGCTGGCGAGTTTCAAACTGTGTTTTACTCCCCGACATTACCTCGGTAAGTGATTTATGTAAATAAAAATCGAGTGGAAAAAAAAATGTTGAATGATTGTACTTAACACTTCATTTACAGAATAATCACTTATGGTAATATTGGTGCCACAATGGGCCATGAGGTTTCTCACGGTTTTGAGATTGACGGTAAATATACAGTTTTTCCAATACATCTATTGACTTTTAATTTTTAGCCGTATTGCAAAATTATAATTAAAACATTATTTTCGCAGGAATTGACTACAATGGCAATGGAAAGATGGCCAAAATTTCCTACTATGGAATATATAAATATAAAAAAAGGGCGAATTGTTACATCAGTCAATTCGAAGACTTTTATGCAGATAAAAATATAAAATCATCAAATTCATGTTCTGGGATCAATTATTTCGCTTGTCTTTTCAAGGATCTATTTGGTTTGGAAGAAAACCCGACGAGGGTAAGTTATACATTAAAAAAGTAACATTATCGAATTAGATTATGAATAGAACATTTATAATAAATTTTATTCATAGATGAGTGCGAAAAGAACACAAGCTGAAAATATGGCAGATTCCATGGGGGTAGAAATGGTTTTTGAAGCCTTAGAAGAAATGGAGAAAGAGAAAAATAGCCCTCGATTTCCAGGATTTGAAGATATGACTAATGAGCAATTTTTCTTTGTTTCTTATGCAAATGTAAGATATTTTTAATAACAAATATTGAATAAAGTAAATTTATTGCTCATTGTTTATCATAATTTAAAATTATAAATGAATTTATTATAAAACTAATAATGATTTATTTTCCTGGACAGACGTGGTGCGAAAGTTCTACCCCAGAGTACAAGGATGTTGTGGAAAATTATGCCGATGTGCACAGTGAAGCTCGATACAGAGTTATAGCGACACTTCAAAATTCAGAAGAATTCGCCAAAGCGTACAAATGTCCCATAGGTAGTCCTATGAATCCCGAGAAAAAGTGTAAAATATGGTAACCACTAATCATAATGATACATTTATGTACTAAAGCCTGTTTCAAGTTCATAATAATGTATCAAAATAATGTATTAGGGTATGAAAAATAGTAGTACAAGATAGCCTTAAACTATATATACATTATTATTTAAGAAGTTACAGTATTATTCCATGTACTGTAAACTGACCTTATTTATAAGCATATCTCAATATTTGCATTCATAAAAAAAAGAGTGTTAATACAGATGCAGAGAGAAAACATCATAACACTTATTATAGAATCATATCTAGCAGTGAATCATGGTTTTTAATAATTATCTCATTAAAGTTACCATTGTGAAGTAGGACATCGAAGCTTGAAGAACCTGTCAACAATAAAAGAAATAAAACATTCACACTGCAGTTCTTATCATTATCATTAGGGAATTTCTACTAACTGGTAATTTCTTAGAATATAACTGTGTCGAAATTAAATTATATTTTGTGATCATAACAATTTTCGATTCATGAAAAATTTTTTTAGTATATTTTAATTGTAATTTATATATTTTAAATAGTGGAAAATCATGAGTTTCTGATAGTAAATATACCATCTGTCGTACTTCTAAATGTTTCAGAGTTGGTAAGCTTAGAATATTTAAGAATATTTAATATTTTTTAGACAATATTTCAAGCAATATTATTTTATTATATTGTATTACATAAATAGTATAGTAAGAAGAAAGTGACTATGATAGAAAAATAAAGTTTACAGTACAGCGTACATTGTAATTAATAATAAGAGACAATTTTTAATTTATTCAACAATCATTATTTATCATTTTCAGAAGAGTTTAGAACCTATATGGAAACTATTCACAGGAAATTTTCCTATGAATTTTCTGCTTCTGTATACATATAAAAAAAGTTATCACGATATAAATGTAGTTTTCAAAGCGAAATTTGAAAAGAAAATCACTAAACCTCTTTTAGTTCAGAAAATTTAAAGTCTTAAAATATTTCATTCACCTTTCATATTTTTATATTAATAAGAAAAAATCAGAAATAATTTATAATAACATGAAGCGATTTTCTTATAGAGATAACTGATAATCTGAGATCCATTATAGCGTTGATAGCATTGACGATAATTATAGAAAATTGTAAGAGATTATATAAAATAATTTCAAACTGTATCAATATGTCACGAGATACATTTTTATCATATTGTGGAAACTCAGTTCTTCATTTCCTCTATAATATCACTCAATAAACTGTCCTTTTCATCCCGGAAGTTGATTTCCCGTAGATATGAATTTAATAGAAATCAGAGGAAATTGCATCGTGTCGTCAATCACGTTTGTGTGGATACATATATAATCCAATTAAAAATAAAGAAAATCTCAGTTCTGAAAGATCAGTCTTTATTTAAAATAATACAAGTTTCTATTTTTTTTTATATTTATGGTTTTGTAAAAATGTTACAGTACACTTTACTGTAAGTTTTGAAATAAAAACTTATTATTTTCATACAAATCTTTCTCCTCCAAAAGATCTAATTAACAATTTTAATATTTTAGTGTTTCGATAATAAGTCTAGCGACAGCTGGATTTATAGATTGGCAAGAACTTGGCGATCAAAATAAGGTCCATCATAAACAATTAAGATGGCCATTTTCCAAAACACAGGAGCTTCCAAAACCGCAGGAAACGTACAACGTTTGTCGTACAAAGGAGTGCTTCAGAATTGGTAAGAAATAATATTTTCAATATTCTGATTTACTTCCTAAAAAATTATTTTTTTAGCTGCGGAATTTTGGGAAAGTATGAATAAATCGGTGGACCCTTGCGAAGATTTTTATGAATATTCTTGCGGAAATTGGGAAACGTATAATCCAATCCCACCAAACGAAATGTCATGGAGTCCGATGGCAAAAATGCAGAAAAATGTGGCTTATAAAGTTCGTGGTAAGTTTGTGATTTAAATATAATTGAAAATTGTGTTTGGAAGTGAGAAAAATTTTTATTTTAATATATATGCATTTTCTAGATTTTCTAGAGGAGAGTGTACATCCAGATGATGTTTTGCCAGTGAAGCAAGTGAAGAAATTTTATCAGTCGTGTATGAATGTCGGTAAGTACTGTCTTTTATGATGAAATTAATGAATATTTATGTTGAAAATGTTTTAAAATTTTAACTTCTCATATCGCAAATAATTTTAGACGATATAGAACAAATAGGAATTAAACCTTTGGAGGGTATTTTGGTACGAAGTGGAGGTTGGCCAATGATTATGGAAGCCAGTGAATGGAATCCTGAAGAATTTTCTTGGAAACAAGTACACGATTATTATTCACACTTGAGTAAAATGTCTGCATTGTACTCAATCTCAGTCTCAAAGGATCTAAGGGGAATTGAGGACACATCTGATGAAGACGATGACGACATAGAAATGATCATAAAAGTATTTATTTATTTTTTGTATAATTCCAACTTTGATTTTTTATATTCTATAGTGTAATAATTTTAGATTGAACCGCCAAATTTACCTTCAGTGGTCCTAGAATCTGGAGAAGAATTTAGCAGAAGCAACATGTACAAAGATGGTAGTTATAAAAAATTTATAAAGGAAGTTGCTCTAATATTTGCTGCGGAAAGAGAAGCACATATAGAAGAAGATCAATTAGAAAAAGATGTAGAAGAAATTATAGAAATAGAAAAACTACTGAGCCATGTAAATCACTTTTCATATTTTTTAATATAAATTTTGGCTATTCAGCTTAATAAATTTTTTACATTTTTTACAGGACAATGAATACTTTTTTGACTTACCGAAATATTATGATTTCGATGGATTGCAAGAACGTTATGATAATGAAACAAATACTCCAGGTTCTCAGGTAGAATATATACTCAAATTTCACCAAAAATTTGGAGTGTTTCATTCTAGATTATATGTTTTAATTGGAGACAATTTTTTAACTAGATAAATTGGAGAAAGACAATTGCGGATTTGTTTGCTGAAGCTAATGTAGAAATTGAGGGAAGTGAAATTAT
>JAUESI010001529.1:7610-26701 GCA_032275145.1 Synergus laeviventris | reverse complement strand
ATATTTCATGGCTATCACGATTTAAATAATTTTCTTTCTTATAGGAATCTCGTACGAGTACCTTCACTCTGCATTATTGGTATACAATGGTAAACAATTAGCAGACATTTAATTATATGCTCCAATATCTTTAGTAGTTAGAATTTAAAAAATTGTATTTAAAAAAATGTGTATTGATTAGAAATGGACTGATGATCACTTAAATTGGATTCCTGGGGAATTTGAAGAAGTGAAGAAACTTTATGTTAAAAGTGATGAGATCTGGACACCAGATATGATCATTGTTAATTCGTAAGTTATTAATGCGCAATATTTGAAAATATAAGTAAAAAAGTTCTTAATCATGAATAAATACTTTTTAGAGGGAAACGCTCTGAGCTGCCTTTGACACCATGTATCGTAACAAATAATGGAAACGTTACTTGTGTTTTTTCAATTAAGTCTTCAGTGTCCTGCAATTCGGATTTCACTTACTGGCCATATGATGAGCAATACTGTAGAATTAGAACTGGATCTGGCACCTATTACACTAATGAAGTAGATTTTCAATTTATTAACTCGGGAGTAAGTTCTGGACTATTCAAAACATATTATATATTATTGAGTTGCTTTTTAAAACTGAAAGAATATTTATATATCTTTTATTACATGCATTTAGATCACAATGGAAGATTTTACATTAAATCATGAGTGGCTTTTAACACGCCAAGTAGCGTCAGCAACTGTCTTGAGCGCTTTTATGATTAATTATACAGAAGTTAACTTTAAATTCGATATCAAAAGACATTCGAGCTTAGCGCAGTCTTGTTATATCATACCAATAGCTAGTAAGTTAAAATAATTTTACTATATATCTATGTAATACTAATCTGTTCATTTTAATTATTATAATATATATTTATAGTTCTGGTGATTTTTACAATGTCGGTGTTACTTTTGGATTCTAAGTCAAAAGAACGAATTACGCTTGCGAGTGTAAATTTCGTGTGTCATCTTTTTTGCATTTACCATCTTCATTGGATGGTTCCTTTGAATGGTATGAGCATTCCACATATATGTAAGTTACTAGTTCAATAACATAAAAACGGATAATAAAATAATTAAAAGCAATACAGAAGTATTAAACTTGATTCTTTACAGTGGTGTTTTATCGAGACTCGATGGTTTTGGCAGCCTTCGCTTTGATCATGACTATCGTATTTCGAAAGTTACAAATGATTTCTGCAAAAGCACCAAACTGGATTGCCTCGTTCGTTTCCATTTTAGAGGATTACCGACTTACACGATTTCTTGTGACGAATGATCAAGAGTCAAAAGGTTCCTGCAGATCGGAATCTGAGACAGAGGATAATGTGGAATCCGTCCAATCGATGAATTCCGAAACCAATAAAGACGAAACGTGGAGTCGCTTTGCTAACTTTTTTGAATGGATGACTTTATTCAGTATTTTTCTAACGTATTTGGTATTATTAGCAACTCTGATACCAAAGGTGCCTAGGGACATAGTGATGCTATAAGTTCAAAATATGACGAAAAAATGTATATCTAACATGTAGATATAACATAAAAACTAAGAAATTGTAATAAAGAAATGATCAATTTTTTTGTATTGTCTTTCCAGTAATTTAGATCGGTAATTTATATATTGCCAATTTTGTATACTTTAAATGTAATAAAATGAGCTCTTGATACTTTACCATAAGAGTCAATTTTTTTAATTAATTATATTCTTTTACTAAAGGCAAACATAATATAATTACCAAGTTAAAAAATTTATTTGTTCTATATTTTCTTAAGAAACGTAGATATTTACATATCTTGAAACCAGGTCTCTAATTAGGGAATTGTAGTATATACTGCACAATAAAGAGAGTAATTTTTAGATAACGATCATCCTTCAACTGAAGAAAGTAAAGTTATAAAGTATGATAACGAGTATATAAAAGTTGAGGAAAGTTTCTTTTTTCAACAGAAATGCACAAGCTGTAGAACTAATATATAGTTCAAGACAATTCAGAATAATATTATAAAAAATAAAACTGAAGTATAAATTTCATAAATTTAAATTGCATGCAATAACGAGACATTAATAAAAATAAATTTTAAAATGCAGAAGTCACGTAATTTTCGAGTTCTTGAACGATTGCTTAAAAAGGAAGCAAAAATGTCTTTAAATAAGAAAAAATTTTTCCGAATTCGTGAGTAATTAAGATCTATAAATTATTTTATGTCGAAAAAACAAATAATTGTATCATGACTTTTTTTAAAATATATTTTTAGATCGTATTTCAGCAAATAAATGGATATACTTTTGGTGGGAAATGAAAAACTATTTTCGCAATCTTTGTACTATTACATCAATGCACGGTTTTCGGCATATAACCAGCAATAGATTGTCATTGAGAGAAAATCAAGTTTGGGCTACGGTATTGAAAAGCGAATCAATATATTTTTCTCGAAAATAACCAATATAATTCACATAAAATGATTTTTCAGGTCTGCTTTTTGGCAACAATGGTTTTCATATTTTTTCTGGCAATGAATTGGGAAAATTTGACAAATACGTCGACATCAATTGAAATTAATAAATTGGTAAACATAAATGAATTAAATTTTCCGGCCGTCACTGTTTGTAACCACAATCAGATTTACAAACCGTTTGCTGATCAACTATCACAGAACTTGTAAGCACACAGATCTAGAATTGGCATAAGTATATTTTTAAATTTATTCTCATGTTGTAATATTTCTCTCCAGAACAAGTGGAGGTTTCACTAATCATCAAATAAAACAGTTTTTTCAAACTCTGCCGATTTTAATACGTCCATTGAATTTTGGAAAAGTTGATCTTGAAACTTTCAATCAAATGTTCCAGCATTTGAATATTCCAATAAAGAAGCTTATGCGTCAGGTAAATAAAATCAGATTCCAAAACAAACTCCTATCATTTTAATTGAATATTTTTATTCAAGCTCATGCAACCCTGCGAAAAAATGATATCAAATTGTGAATGGATTAGTAAGGATTACAACTGCAGTACTTTATTTAAAGTAGTTGAAACATACTTGGGTTATTGCTGTGTTTTCAATTACCACGTAAAACCATTTATAATAGACAGGTAAATAGAGAAAATCTCATTGATTAATCGTTTCTGCAACATTATAATTATTAATCTAATATTTAATAGCACAAATGAGACATATACAAACATTGACCCTGATGACCAGGACATCCAATGTGAAAAAGATATAGATTGTCCAGGAAGGAAAACACCTGCGGTAAATCGCCAAGAAAATTAATTTCTAAAATTATTCAGAAGTATTTTTTATCTATGAAATTTTATCTGATCCAGAAAGTTCCAGGATCGGGCATTGATGCTGCATTGTATTTTTATTTACACTTGGAAACAAGTCAATCTTTAGGACTGACAAAACGATATTTAGGAGCATCTATAATACTTCATGAATCGTTCAACTACCCTCAAATTTATATTTACGAACAATCAATTCAGACAGGCAGAACTAAAAGTATAATATTATCAGGCGCAGAGGTTATAAGTGAGGCAGCAATTAGAGAGATACCTATTGATATTCGAAACTGTGTTTTCAAACAAGAATTGAAATCAGTGGATGACATTTCATATAGCACATGCCTTGCAAGATGTACAGTAAAACGTTTTAAAGCAATCTGTGGATGTATTCCTTTCTACTATCCTGTAAACTGCAGCCGTACAAGGGCGTGTGATTTTAGCCACGTAAAATGCATTAAAAGAAATATAGGTAATTTATTATTTAAAAAAATATTTATATAAACATAACTACCTGTAAAATGTATATAATTATTACCAGCTTTAATAAGAAAACTGCACGCGGATATCATATTGGAAAGTGGATATCTTTTGAAGAAATGCAACTGCAAAAAAATGTGTAACAAAATAGAATACACATCTTACAATGAACGTGCGATTATGCTTTATGGAATTCGACATCCATATATTTCGTAAGACTTAAAAATTTGTTTATATATGTACAGATTGAGAAAAAATAATAAAAAGACAGCACGAACAACAATTTCATATGTTTCAGAATTCTATGATAATATTATGATTCTATACATATATTTTAGGGATGACGCAAAGAGAACAAATTTTAATTTTTCAGTAGCTAGAGTTTACTTTCAAGATTACACATTTGTACAACATATCAGAAGACTCAATTTTTCATGGAAAAACAGCATTGGTAAATTTTCTAACAGTCATAAAACTAAGCTTACGGAGATCTGTATAAAGTTTTAAATTTTAACAGGTACCCTCGGAGGCTTATTTGGACTATGCTTAGGAGGTTCATTTATTAGCATCTTGGAACCCATTGTACATCTTTTGACGAGCCATATCCAAAAAACTTTTGATAAAAAATTGCAAGGGAAAGTGAGCGCCACAAGTGGAGTCAATGACAATCGGAAAAAATTGTCACCGATTTCAAAAGTACAGAAAAGGGTTCCACTAAGAGATCGATTAAAAAGGTGGGACAACTTGCCGCCACGAAATGATATTTCAATGTTGCAAAGTGATTTCAAAGCGTACTTAAATCTTAAAAAAAGTAAATTAATTTTGCCTAGACGAATTAACACAGTTTCTCAAAATGTAAATTAGATTTTCTTGTAATAGTGTGATTCGTGTGTAATAACGTAATAACAAATAAATAAAGAAATTACCTCTCAGTAAATAGATCCTTATATAATATCGAAACTTTTCTTCCTTATATCATTTTTGGATTCAAATATTTCTAAAATAGAATATAAATAAACTACTTACTAAATAGCTGCATGTTTTCTTTAGTGAGATAGGATATAACTTTAATTATTTAGCAAACATAAAGCCTAAGGCAGAAGACATTTCTTCTATTTGCAATATTTTATTTGTCTATGATTGTTTAATTATTATAAAAATGTCTTTTCAACTTTACTAAGTAAATGGAGATAATTTGAGAGTAGAATGTTACCATAGAATTTCAATTCACTTACAGTAATGCTGAACCTCGCGAACTCACAACAGCGATATATGACAAATCTAGGCAAAATAAAATGAGTAAATTGGGTAAGTGAAAAGTGTATGGTATAAGTAAAGAATAAGAAAATTATTATCATTAACTAATTTTCTAATAGAGGACACTCTGCGACGCACATGGAGATATTTATGGTCTGAAAGCACACACATTCTTCGTATATATTGTGAAACTACTATGAATCATGGTTTTCGATATATTCCTGCTGCTAGATCGCCATTCGAAAAAATCGTTTGGGCTGCAGTAAGAATTTTTTTAAGTAATATGAAAAACATTTTTACGAATCAATCTTCCCAAGTTAATTCTATGATCGATATACACTTTTCTTACAGATCTGCTTTATGGCAACAGTGTTTGCTATAGTTTTAATACAAAATTCTCATGAAAGTATGGCTGAGAGGTTGACATTGACACAACTTATGAGTGAAAATACGCCATTAAATGGATTAAACTTTCCAGCTGTGACTGTGTGTAACTACAATAAGGTCTATAAAGACGCGGCAAATGCGATGACAGGCACATTGTAAGCAATCTAAAAAGTCTAAAAACTTTTGTCAGAAATGTAATTGTAAATTTTTACTATATTATTTTATTTTCAGATTAGATGCAGGTTACAGCAAAGAGACAATCGAATACTTTTTTAATAATTTATCACTTCTAGTTCGACCAAGTTATAAGCCTCACGAACCAGAAAAATTCAATAATATGATTTATCTCTTGGATAGTAATATAAAAAATCTGATGCTTCGCGTATGTTAATTTTCATTTATTTTTGAGAATTTTATTTTTATGTAAAGAGTTAATGATTTAATGAACTACTTTTATAGCTGATGCAACCTTGCAACAAATTACTGACATCTTGCTATTGGATTGGAAAGTCTTACAACTGCAGCTTACTATTTAAAACTGTCGACTCTCTTATAGGTCATTGCTGTGGTTTTAATTATCATGTGGCTACAACTTATGCCGACCAGTAAGTTCATAGTTCATAGAAAGTTTTCTGTCTTTAAAAAGTGATGTTACCATATACTTATATATATCCAACAAATTGTTGTTGAAAGCCTGATTGGTTTGGAAATTGCGCGAATTATATGAATACACTGAATTTGTAAGCCACCTTCAGATTATTTTCGTTGTCAAAACGATTGCTGTCAGAAATACGAATTTTATACAGTTTATTAAATTTTTAAATATTCAAGGAATTTTCAGAAATTTAAAAGTATTTGATGATATTTTGTGATATTTTAATCAATTTTAAGGGGTTTTACAGTATTTTATGGGATTCAAGGGATTTTACAAAATTTCATTGGATTTTCATATATTTTAAGAGATTTAATGCGAGTTTGAATAATGTTAAGAAGTTTGAAAATATTTTACGGAATTTATTGGGATTATATGTAATTTTAAGGACTTCTAAGGAATTCAAGAAATTTTTATGATGTGATTTTGAGTAAATTTAAGATATTTGAAATAATTTTACAAAATTTATTGAAATTTTAGAAATATTTAAAGATTTCATGGTATTTCAAGAAATTTTTTGAAATTTATTGTGAACATATTTTATGGGATGATAATATTAAGTTATTTTAAGGACTTTTAAGGGATTTCAAGATATTTCACGAAAATATTATTACATTGTCAGGACTTTTAAGGGATTTGAACATTTTGTCTGGAATTTTAAGTAATTTTAAGGGATTCTACGATATTTAATGGGATATTAGGTGATTGGATTCAAGGGATTTTACAAAATTTCATTGGATTTTCAGATATTTTAAGAGATTTGTATAGTTTGATTTTGAATAATGTTAAGAAGTTTGAAAGGAATTTATGGAATTTATTGGGATTCTTAGAAATTTTAAGGGATTTCGTGGGATATTATAAGTAATTTTAAGGACTTTTGAGGAATTCAAGAAATTTTTATGATGTAATTTTGAGTAAATTTAAGATATTTGAAATAATTTTACAAAATTTATTGAAATTTTAGAAATATTAAAAGATTTTATCGTATTTCAAGAAATTTTTTGAAATTTATTGTGAATATCAGAAATTTGAAGGGATTTTACCAGTCATGGGATGTTAAATGATTTTCAGAAATATCAACGACTTTTAAAGAATTCAAGGGATTTAACGGAATTTCATGGAATTTTAAGAAGTTGTATTATAATTTTATGAGATCATAATATTAAGTTATTTTAAGGACTTTTAAGGGATTTCAAAATATTTCACGAGAATAATTTGTAAAGACTTTTAAAGGATATGAACATTTTTTTTTTGAATTTTAAATAATTTTAGGGGATATAACAATATCTTGTAAAATTTTTAGGAATATCAGGAAATATCAAGTGAATTTACGAAACTTGAAGGAATTTCACTAGATCACTGAAATTAAACAAAGAATTACAAGTTTTTATATTTCAAAAATTCTCAATTATATTTTGTGTACTTTTGAATTCATTGAAGCATTTAAAAATCTTTTGATTTGAAATTGTTTACAGTCCTCTGAATCTTTTTAGCAAAAGGTGTAGTCGAAAAACGAAAAATTAATCGCGCGGATCATAGTTACTAGTAATGATAAGTAAGTAATAAATAAATAAATATTTTCATTTTTATAGAAACCAATCGCCGGAGTGTATGAAGTTCTATGATAAATATCATTCTAAAACAAGAATTCATTGTAACCAGGAAGAATGTCCAGGACGGAATGTTATTTTGGTTAATTTTTTATATTACTGTTAATTACAAGATAAAACATATAGACGATGTAAAAGATAATTGCTAACAGATAATATTTGTATTAAAAAATGTAGAAAACACCCGGATCAGGCATAGACGTAGGGTTGTCGGTTGAATTAGATGTTGAAAGAGATCAGTATTTGGCTGCAATAAGAGATTTTGCGGGAGTGAATATTATTTTTCACGATTCATTGGATTATCCAGAAACCAATATTCTGACTGCAATTCTTCAACCGAAAGAAGAATCTAATATCGTAGTAACAGGCTCCGAAATAGAAAGCCTCGATGACATACGATTATATAATCCAACTCAAAGAAAATGCATATTTTTAGATGAAGTATACTTTAATGACTTTTTCCTCCATATTTTATATTTTGATCATTAATGAAAATAATTCTTTTAGGTGAGCCATACCTTCAAATCCTACAGTTATCAGTCTTGTATAGCTGGATGTAAAATGATTCGAATCTCACAAACATGTGGATGCATCCCATACTTCTACCCTGAGACTTGTAATAATAATGAGTAATTAAATAAATAAAAAATTCATCCATTTTTTATTAAAATAATTGTACATGCTTAATTTAACATAGGTATCAACATTTCAAGAACTTGCGACTTTAGCAGCGTAGTTTGCATCCGGGAAAATCTCGGTAAGAAAAACTGAAATACACACGACATAAATATATATTAACTCGGTTATTTTTATAATTCTAGATATCATAACGAAAATATTTGATAAAGTGACACTTAAAAACGGACAAGTTTTGGAAAAATGTAAATGTCATTCAATGTGTACCTACACAAAGTATGGCATCTCTACCGACAAAAATATTATAGATAATTCATATTACAATTTACCCTGGAAAGGGTAAGTATAATAGAAACAGAACATTTGATGATTAAGTCACTTTTTTATTGCATTATTGTTTTATTTTAATAATATAGAAATAATAAAACGTCAATGTTTCACGTCTACTTCCAAGAGTACGGATACGAAAAGTACAAAAAAATATTATTCATATCTTGGAACGGCTTTGTCGGTAATAAATATTTCTTTATAGTTTCATTATAATTTTCAGTGTTGAAAATTTTCAATTATAAATTAAACGGTTGCAGCTAATTATGGAGGTATCTTGGGACTCTTTATTGGCGGGTCATTGATTAGTGTAATGGAACCAGTAATTTATTTGATCTTGACACCTTTTCGAGTGGCTCACCATCGTCAAATTAGGAAACAGAGAGCAGCCAAAAAACAAGCTGAGGAGAAATCCAAAAAACAATTTAAGAATTTTCCATCTGCTTCAAAGTTCAGACGTGTTTCTCTAGACAAAACGTTGCTGAAAGAATGGAAAGAAAATAAAAATGTTTTCATCGTTGGAGGTAATTTGGAAAAACCTAAATATCGGCGTCGAAATAAGCCGCAGTCTGAAAATGTGGAATTATTCCACAAACATTTCTTGTAAACTGTTGTGTACTTGCAATTATAACAAAAAATAAAGAAAGCACTTAATCAATACACAGTGGTGTATTATTTGTATTTCTTGCAACTTTAATTACAAAATTAGAGTAAGGAAATTACATCCAAGGAATATTGTGACTAAGATTAGCAAGATAATATAAATATACATACATTAAAAGCAGAATGCTAAAATACATCACTCGCTAAAGTAGCTTCTAACAATGAAGAGTATTTGATAGTTTAATAAAAAGAGTTACAAATAATGCCAATTAACAAAAATTTCAAGAACGAAGTAAATCAATCTATGGAAAACAATATGAGAAATGGTTAGTACGATTTTTTAAAGTCATAATAATTGTAAAATTTACATTTTCTGATCATTTTATTGCAGGAAAAAGAGCTCCTCGAAAAACGTGGAAATATGTAAAATCTGAAGTGAAACACCTGCTATATAATTTTTGTGAAACCACTTCACTGCATGGTTTCAGACACATCACTGCAAGCAGATTGTCATTTATCGAAAATGTAATTTGGGCTCTGGTAAGTCTATGTCATATGTGGATTAAGAACAAGTTTTTTCTTTGCAATATATTTTCTTCCTTTGAATTTATACACATTTATACCTCTTTTATAGATCTGTTTTACAGGAGTGATATTTTGTCTGGTTTTAATGAAATTTTCGTATCAAAGTACACAAGATAGATTGACGCGAATGCATATGGCTGATAAAGATACTCCTTTACATACATTAGACTTCCCCGCTGTAACTATCTGCAATTTGAATCAAGTTTACCAACCAAAAGCTGACAATTTGGCAAAAAAATTGTAAATAACTACTTACTTATTTATTTATTAAACACAGAAAGATTTTAAATCCAATATAAGTATACGAATTTTTGTTATACATATAGATTGCGGGCTGGCTTTAATCACAATGAAATCCTACGTTTTTTTGATAATTTACCACTACTAATTCGACCCGACACTCATACGAAGATAACAAAAATTGATTCTATATTATTCAATAAAATGCTGTATAGTTTGACTAGCGATTTAAAAAAATTTATGCAAGAGGTTTGATTATAATTATTATATTAAAAAAACTAAAAATACTGTATATTTTAATACTACAATTTACTTTAACATGATTCAGATAATGCAACCGTGCAATAAATTATTGAAAACTTGTAGATGGATGGGAGTAACTTACAATTGTTCCAATCTGTTTAAAATAGTGGATTCCTTTAAGGGAACATGTTGTGGTTTCAATTACCACGTAGCGCCTACTTATGTTGACAAGTAAAGAAATAAAATATATATATATATATATAACGTTGCATTATATAATTTTATATATAAATAAAAATTATTATTTTACAGAAACTACTCTCCACAGTGTATGAAATTTTATAATAATCATGGTTTTGATTTGGGACATTACTGCGTAAATGAATCCGTGTGTCCAGGAAGGTTTGAAGTTCTGGTAAATGTTTTTAAATTATCACAGTTGTGAAAATCTCAATAACGTGATTTCTGGTAAGATTATATTATAAAAAGCAATTTGCTACTCAAAATATTTTTCATATCCAGAAAACTCTAGGAATAGGGCAGGACGTAGGATTGATTGTTGAACTGAACGTAGAACAGCATTTGTACATGAGTTCAATCATGAAACATACAGGGGCACTTGTGATAATTCATAATTCTAAAAGTTTTCCAGAAACTGAAATCGGAACTGTGACTGTTCAGTCAGGTCGAGAAGTAAATGTTGTTTTGACTGGCACAGTCATTAAAGGTCTTGATGAAATTAGATCACTAACTAAAGCCGAGAGAAAATGCATTTTTGAAGAAGAAGTAAGATCTTATAAATTAAATTAATCTTATAAATTAAATATAATCTTAAATAAAAAAAAAATCTATAAATTGCAGCTAAACTACGACTACAGTTACAAGTCTTGCGTTTCTGGGTGTAAAATGAAGCGAATAATGACAGCCTGTGATTGCATCCCATATTATTACCCAATAACTTGTGAGAACAACAATGACTAGTTATTTGATATAATATTTGTGCTTCTTTAATTCTGAATATTAATTGTTACAGGCGTAAACTTAACGGGTCTCTGCGATTTTAAGGACATAAATTGCATCCACGAATACCGATGTAATATTTATTACGAACTGTTTTTTAATGATTAATTATATTTTTATATTATTCCAGATCAGATAACTGGCCTCTATGAAGAAATGACACTTAATAATGGCAAAACTCTCGAAAAATGTGATTGTCCGGAATTATGTAACGAAACTTACTACGATTTATCCTTTGATAAAACTAGTTTTTCGATTCTCCAAGATTCAGATAACGAATTTGAGTTAGTTTTATTTTAAGGCAGTAAAATTTTAGTTACAAAGGAAAAAAAATGGTCAAAATTGTATTATATGTGATATTTTATTTGCAGAAGTAATATATCCCTAGTCCATATTTTTTTTCAAGAATATGGATATGATAAATACGAAATTAGCCTCTTCTTGACTTGGTACAATCTTATAGGTAAACATTGAGTATATATATATATATATATATATATATCTTGATAACATTTAAAGTAAAGATAAACAATTTAATTTTTAAATTGTCTATATAAATCAATCATACTTATTATAGCAAACTTAGGAGGGCTCATTGGACTATGCTTGGGAGGATCTTTCATTAGCTTAATCGAACCAATTATGTATTTCATATTGACACCTTTACGAAGAGCTCATCATCGGCAGATGAGGAGAAATAAAGAAGAAACTAAAAAATGAGCAGAAGAAGTATTGGCAAATGGATAAAAATATTTTGTGTGAAATGATTGTTATTCTCAATAAAAATTAATTATAACTCTTAATTTGAATTTTGATTTCATTGACAAATAGATCTTCTATGCTTATGAATTTTTTATCCCTTTTTGTAAAAAAAATCTATTAGTAAAGTAAGGATCACATGATCAGTTCATACTTTCTGACTAGATATCTCATCCTGTTAAAGTGAATGGGGCAGAAAATTACTCCTTGGTGAGATTTCATTTGAAAAGTTATTTTATAGGGTGAACAAGACCTGTGATCAATAAAATAGAATAGGATTCTCTGTGGGAATAAAAAAAATGTGAAAAAGAAGGTAAATGGAGGTAAAAGGGATTGTAAGAAAGAAAAATCGTGAGTTCAGAATATGAAACGCTTGTTCGCGGGAGTTACATTGAGAGACGAATCGATGTTCGGTATTAGTTGCTGAATGGTCATTATTTTCGTCTTCAATTGCACGTCTTCAACTTTGCCAATGAGAAGAAGTTTGAAGTGTTGAAGAAAACGCGGACTCAGCAGACAGTATAAAACAAAATTAGCTGAACTAGAAATCGCGTTTAAAATTGTCGAGCAAATTCGAAATCTGTAATAAATATTATATGTCAATTTATCTCAATATAAACAAAATTTTACCTTCGCAATTTAGTTTAATGATTTACTCACTTTTCTAGGAATAACTGTTCGATTTTTGAGAAGTCGCCACCATAAAGAATCGAGACTGCTGTCCTTCTAGATGCTATATTTTTGGGAATTTCTCCAATAAGGAACATGAAAACAATCCCCACGAGTGTAATAGTCAGACGAGCCTGATCCTGTGAAATAAAAAACAAATGATATCTTCTTTGAAAAGAATATCAGAATTTTATCTCTGCAATCTTATCTCCCCTAAATTGTTTGATCGATTTTTAATATTCAGACTTCAACTTTCGAATAGGAAACAGATATATAAATTTGATAAATTGAAACATAAAGCTTGATAATAATGTTATCTTTAAAATTGTACTCACACGAGAATGATTTTTATCGCGTATGAGTTTACGTCGCATCAGACATTTTCTGCGTTGCATGTCTTTTCTCACATTGTAACACATCACGAGATTACCAATTAACAGAAAAATTGCTGGACCAATACCATAAATTATAAGCTGCAACCAACTTTGACAGTCGTACCACCTGGAATATTTTTAAAATATAAGAATAAGCATTCAATTAATTAAAAATCGCAATATAAATTGCTGATTCATTTTTCCTTTACTCACCAGGAATTGACGTATTCAGTAGTGGTAATATTTCCAAATTTGTCAAACGAGTAAGCGAAAAAGTAAGGTAGATTAAAAATGATTGCGAAGCAAATAGAGAATGTCATTAACTTGCGAGCTACACCATCGCTGCAAAATTGGGGTGGTTTGCATTTTGTTCTTCTGAAGTATGGTAGAGAAAATAGATTATATAATAAAATAGTATTATAAATGATTATAAACCAAATAGTATATATTTTTCTACCCATTAAGAAGAATTAGTCGATCCACGGTGACACAAACTGCTGCCCAAACCGTAATATTTGAAGATGCTGATCCAATTGTGAGATTAACGTACATATCAAATTCTAGCCAACCAGGCTGTCCCCAAAAAACACCATTAGCGAGTCCAGAAAAGAAAAGTAAAATACACGTAACCAGGTCCGATGCTGCCAATACTATTAACAAAGCCTATTTTAACAAACTATTTTTATTTAATTGATTTATAAGTTACTAATTGAAGCATTTCATTTTACCTGACAGATAAGTATAGGTCGATGCTGTGAGACCTCTTCTTCTAAGAATAGCGAGAATAATTGAGTTCCCGACAATTCCAATACAAGAGATCCATGGTACCACAACACTATACACCACAGTTCCCCAAAATTTCGGTTTATGTGCCCAGACGTTTGTTTCTTTAAAGACTTCTGCATGACAGGTCCAATTTTGAGATAAAAGAAACCAGACTTTCGGTCTTTGGGAAAAAAAGAATTTAAGTATTTTAACATAATTTGTTATCTTTGCTATAATTTATCATCAAACTCTTACCCAAAGGTTAAAATATCCATTTTCAATCAGATTCGACAACAGATAGGTTTACAAACTAGATGGTTCTTAATTTTAGAAATTGTTAATAAAACGTGTGACTGAGTTAACGGCATTAAGAAAATTTAATATATCTCTTTAACAAAATGCAAGATATTGAGTTTTACAGACAAATATTTTGTAAGTTTTCGTCAGCGAATCGATGCTCTCACTGTAGTTCTACTATGAAAAAAAGTTAACGAGATCCGCCATAAGGTGGATAATAACTTTTTGGGAGGGGCTAGACTGATACCATACTGATAAAAAGCAAACACTACCTTCAAATCAATAAATTGATGCAATTAGCGTCATCACCAAATTCTGATAATGAATTCTGATTAAGAAAGGAATTACATTTTTTTATTTCTATTGTAATATTTCTCCCAAATAAATTAATTATTGACCAATAGGGTAAATCGCCATTAGGAAAAAATATAGTGCCTAAATAAAAATTAGATTTCTATTACAATTTGTCCTAACAATTTTAATTAAATTTTTTCCCTCACAAACAATCTAATATAAGAAACTTCTCTATACCAAGTGAGTGTATTCCTTTACGAGGTGGTGAAAGTTTTATGAGATAGTGTTCATCCTTATAGGAGGGTTTTCTTTCAGTGGGACTATTTCTACGTGTTTACTGCTGTTCTATAGCTACTTGAAGTTTTATCGTAACCCCATCATCTTACGTGCGTCAGCATCAAGGAATAGATTCTACAAAACTTAGGTGAGTAAAAATTTGGGAAATTTCTGGTCTTTTTAAAAAATAGTTTTAAAAGAAGTTTTAATAAATAATTTATGTTCAGTTTTATCCCTCTAGTTAAAAACGTTTCCGAAATAAAAATAGACTATTCTTTTATAATCCTAGCTAACATTTGACAATTTTTATTATAGAACGAATGATTGTAAAATTCTTGTGAATAAATAATTAAATATGCTTACTGACTCTCAGAATTTACCGGTTTGAAGGCAAATATGATATTCTCTGGGATAATTCCTTCTATTTACGATCATTAATCTTCACACTAGCAAGCTTCCAGGATCCACCAGACAATTTAAATTAGGGTTTCTACGCTAAGCCGGAAATTTTCCTCATCAAGCTCAAATCAAGCAGCGTCAGATTCGTCTATAAAAATATATATATATATACAGGATACCTTTATTTATTAATTATTCACCATCATAGACAATAATTTATACATCCCTCGAAATAATTCTATAGAATATTATCATAATGGAATTGAAATGGAATTTCCATGAATAATGGTATTAAGATTTCTATGGTATTAAGGTCTTTGGAATTGATTATTGTTAATAAAATGAATACATTAATGTATTATTTTTACCTCGGTTTTTTCTAACTTCTCAAATAGTTTTATCCGGCTTAAAATTTTCTCTTGTTTTCCCAACATGGTAGAAAGAAAGTAATCATTATCACAGTTCTGGAGAAAAAAAAGAGAAAAAAAAAGAGAAAAAAAGAGGAGAATCTGTATTGAAAGGCTGGAGACAACGATAATCCTGGCTAGAAGTTATCATCAGGATCTAGAGCCCAACATCTATATGTATAGGAGTATGGATGTTCAACAAGTTGAAGTGGACCTCTCGACCAACTTTTTACCATGTACGTTCATCAAAAAGTTTTCTTCAACCCCACGTAGTACTTTACTCACTTTAGCTTAATTTAATCCAATTAACCCCAGACTAGTTTTAATGCATTCAATTTATTCTTGAATACTTAAGCTTAGTTTTTATTCATCCTAAATTCTTATCGATATTTTTAACGATTGTCCCTGTAAAAAGTTTAGTCGAAACTCATTAATTTTAGCACATATATGTGTCCTCAAATAATAAATTATGATCCTTCCGAAGTTTTAAATCAAACAATTCATAATTCATATAAACTTTATTTTTGTCCTGTTTTTCACACCAAATATCACCCTAAATCAAAAAATTAAAAATATATGACTTGAAAGTCATTTATAAAGTAATTTTAACTGTAAAGGGACATATACTTTGTAATATTTTAAAATATATTTCATAATATAGTTCGATAGAAAATAAGACTTAGGAACAGCTTAACCCGAGAGTATAACATGAATAACAAATCAAAGCATTACAAGTTTAATCTCTCCTGACACGAGTATTATATTTATAAGTCAAAAGATTTAAAGTCAAAATTAAAACTAAAATGGAGATAATAATTCATGTAATTTTCCGTTAACTAGAGTGTTTCCAAAATAAATTGCATTTCATTTAATTAAATAGTAGAACCTAATGGCTTATCTCGCCCAAATAATCAATATCCAGTATTGTAGATATTATTCTCTTATGATCTATGACATGCTTGAAATTAAAGCAGAGCCTGATTTAAAAAGTTTTCTATTTAGATTTGGTAGTTTTGTGATCCATAAAAAGTTTATTATTATACAGTTTTTCCACAATGCAAAATAGGAAGTCTACTTATTTTTGGAGAAATAAGAAAAGCGTAACATCTGGTGCAGTGCTGATATTTTCTTACAAATAAAGCACAAACAACTCTAACCGTTATTCTTATTGCCATCTGGACCACTCATAAATCTAGCTCCGGTTTTTATTACAAAATAATTTTACATTCTCTTAGAAGATCTAGGACACGGCTCTCATTATTATTATTTTTATTATTAATACAAATGGATGAAAATCATTGAAGCCTCAGATATTTCTCTCATATTTTTCAATTCGTCATCCATTCATGCATTTCTATTTTTCAGGAATTTCGACTCTGGAAATATTTGTTCGGTCCTATATAAATCCTGAATAGCAATCGGTTCGCTCCGTGTGTTTAGAAAAAAAAGAGTTACTTTCTTTTGACTTGACTATCGATTCATCCAGAAACTGTACAAAGTAAAGCAGTTCGAGGTTTTCAAATGAAATACTCGTTTTGAAAAAAGTCTGTAGCTGTAACTAATTAAGGTCATGGATGATTTTACAAAAATTTTATTCAAAAGAAGGAAGAACTTTTATATAATACAATTCTCCCTTTAAAAGTTAAAGTTTTTAATTTATGGTTTCACATCAGTAGTACGATTAAAAGTTAAATAAATTGGATCGAGCCACTGTGTAATATAAAGCTTGTAAATTCCATGGAAAATCGCTTACAACAAAACTTCAAGATGTCGTTAGTTGAGGGATAAACTGTTCTTCTTTGTTTCAGGGCTTCTTTGGCCCGAGGCGAAGATGTTTCAAAACTGGGAAGGGAACTTCAGCATATTTATCATTCTAACCAAATGACTTCCAAACTTTTAAATAAAAACCGCGTTCTGTTTTTTACATTCTGCTCGATACAATAGTATGGCGTAGATTCTTTTCAATTGGAAGTATAATTGTCCTCTTGAGTCATACGTTTCTGTGATAGTGTCCAATCTTTTTCACCCCTTCGGTGATCGACGCAGCAAGTGTGTTAAAAGCTTGCCGCCTGTCTGCTCATTCAGCGAGCTTTTAGGGTGAGTCACGCTTGCGCAAGCCGGTCAAGCTTTCAGGAACGACGAGTAACACCCGCTCGTGCTTCAGTTTGCACTGGGGTGTCTACAAACACCCAACCTTCTTCGCGTCAATCTTCAGCCCCATACAAAGTGTGCTCTCGTTTATTTTATTTCTGAACATCCTCGTGATGAAAGTTAAGATAAAACTTGCCCTTCTTCATCTTAAGTCCTCAGAGCTTTCAAGTTCAATCAGTCAGTAATTTAGGTGAAAAATGGAATGTGATCTTTCAGTTTCGCGATTGTAATTCTGTTGTTGATAGACCAGATTGCGCGCGCGGATTCTTCAACGAAGCTTATGTGCATGTATGCTTGCAAAATATGACAAAGAAACCCTCAAGCAGTTGAAGGATTCAAAAAAGATATCTTTCTTATTTTTAACAGCTTGTCAAGTTTGGAAAAGGGTAATTGAGACTTTATTTTGAAATAGAGAAAATGCAATATTCCTCTCTGAATTTTATGATGTTCATTTTGAAATTTGTCATCTGGGTTCAAAAGAATGAAATTGCTTTAATTTCCAGAGAGAAAACTTTGAAATGTTGAATACTTAATACCACTTTACAAGTTTTAAGTCACGCGCCACTTTCAGTGGTATAATTAAGAAAATATTAAGATTGATAAATGTAATTTTTGTTTTTGTTTGAATTCTTCTACAAATTTTAAGGAAGTACTGCTTTTATCTGTGAGGTAATAAAGTGAATACTAAAGTGGCTGAAAGGGAAAATCAAGTTTCAAACAACCGGTGCTTTTTGGAAACTCCGATTCATGACCAATCCGATAAGAGGCCAAAGAGGTGCCCATGGCAACGTCAGCAGAGCAGAGGTACCATAATGGTACTGAAACAGAAACTACAACATCCACCGAGGCTTCCTCCTCCACGAGCACTTGTAATTTTCCAGACAAGTTTCAGGACTTTTTTGCCGCTCTTACCGAGGACACCGACGATGTGTCCAGCATGTTAGAAGATAAACTTATTCCCAGGTTCGTAATACTATTTTTTACACTGGAAAAATTTTTTCAATCTTCTGTACATAAACAAAAATTGCATAAAGAAAAATAGAGCCGTCGTTTAATTTTTCAAATAATATTTAAGAGTCATATTATTATGAGAAAATTATAGGTAAAAAATAATAAAATACTAGAACTAGAATTTACTTGAAGTACGCGTCAAAGAACAAAACGTATAATTATCCATGATTGTTATTGATTGAAGCCAATCAATTAGTTCATCAAGCTGAGTGAAATAGGCTTTCATCCAGGCGAGAACTCTAAACAGGAAGCAATATACCATAAGCATTAAGTACTCCTGAAATTAAATAAGTGCTAAAAATAATAAACACATGATAATATTAATAATAATAATAATAATAA
>JAUESI010001444.1:0-41120 GCA_032275145.1 Synergus laeviventris | reverse complement strand
AAAAAAAAATGAAAATCGTTCTTGTTTTCTCATATTTCTCGTACAAATCTGATGACAGCTGTAATTAACAAGTATAGTATCGACAGTCATTCAACAGAAAGATATTACAGTTATTATAATGCACAAAACGTACTGCTTCGTCACATAAATTAAATTCCGGACAATCCGTTGGAAAATATCTATTGTATTTTTATATATTAAATTGCGATTTATCACATATTCCTTTACAGGGCTCGCACGCGTGCGGATTTATTTCTAACGCGAGAGCCATATGTGACGATTTCAGTTTATATTTAAAAAACTAATACTTCTCTGTATATGTGTAAACACTATGTGTTTAATTCGCACACGCCATCTTACTCAACTACAACACAGAGAAAACAGCCTTGCCATTATAAAACGTCATCAGTATTTGCTTGCATTTATAGTGACTGATGCATCTCCCGCATCTTCTCCATTCTTTATACGCGTTTTTATTGTGAAAAATGTATTTTATGCACTTTTATTCACTTCTTTATCTCAGTATACTTGGAGGAAGTGCAGCATACAGAATTTTATCCGTTTTCCCTTTTAATTCAAGAAGTCACAATAACGTTTTTGAAGGTGTAACAAAAGGATTGGCTAAACGAGGGCATCGGGTCGACGTTGTATCGCATTTTGAAATAAAAAATCCTCCAAAGAACTACAAGACAATTATCAATTTAGCTGGAACTAGAAGGGATATTGTGAATAATTTCACAATAGATTTTGCCTCACAATTAGAAGGTGATCTCGTCAGACTAATTGCCGAACATTATGGAAATGAACTCTGTGAGTTACTGGGTCTTGAAAAAATGCAGAAACTCATTAAGAATCCACCGAAGGTTCCTCCATATGATATTTTAATTACTGAGGTTTGTATTATAATTGATGATATAAGTAATTAGTTTCAAGTTGCTTTCATAAAGAATATATTTGTGTTATAGGCCTTTACAGCAAACTGTTTCATTGGATTGGGACATGTATTTAAAGTGCCGGTAATAACAGTTTCTTCCTTACTGGAAAGTTCATGGATGAGTTATATTGTTGCAAATCCAGATTCCACAGCTTTTGCCCCAGATGTGCTAATGGATTCTGCTGAGATTTCTACTTTTTGGCATCGATTAGAAAATACAATTGTATCTCAAGTTAGCAAGTACAAATTTTTCATGTATACAGAAGAGTCCCAAACTCAAGCAATGAGGAAATATTTGAGTCCAGATATGCCAAATATTAGAGAAGTGGAGAGAAATACAGCTCTAACTTTTGTCAATGCTTTTCATAGTTTATTTGGCATTAGATTCAGGAGTCCTGCTTTAATTGATATCGCAGGAATTCACGTGGAAGACCCTGATATCACAATATCTCCGGTAAGATATTGCAGTTTGAATTACGCAGATGTGAAATATTGCAGAAGAGAATTTTACAAAAAACTTTCTACTGTTTTCAATAATCGCTAATTAATATTAATTTTGTCTCTTATTACTGAAGGAACTTGAAAAATGGTTGGATGAGAGTAAAGATGGAGTAGTTTATTTTACTTTAGGTTCCATGGTTATAATTGAAACTTTTCCAAAAGAAACTCTTCTCGCTATTTACGCATCTTTTGCCAAAATAGCACCTGTTAGGGTGCTTATGAAAATTGTAAATGTTGAAAAACTCCCTGTTGGTCTTCCCGACAATGTACTCACTTCGAAATGGATATCACAACTTCAAGTCTTAAGTAAGACTTACTAATTTATAGTAAAATTGACACAATATTCAATCGTTAAAATTTTTAATGCCAGCAACTATTACTTTTCTATAATAAGTAATTTCTAACTAATTCTTTATAGAATAGATTACAATCGTAAAATAATTTTTTTTAATAGGACATAACAATACCAGATTATTTATGACACATGGTGGTTTAATATCGACAGAAGAGGCGCTTTATTATGGTATTCCTATGATAGGAATTCCGTTATATGGTGATCAATTTACCAATATACGTATTTTTGTGAAAAAAAATATGGCTCTTAGATTGGATTCTAGAAAAATAACAGAAAAGTCTTTGGACAAAGTATTAAATGCTGTTCTTAATAATCCTTTATACAGGTAATGATTTGCGATTGTTATATTGTTGAATTAAGTAATTATTATTTAAGAACATTAATCTACTTCCTTAATTAATTTACAGGGAGTCTGCAAAATATGAATCTAGACTATTTCGAGACCGCCCAATGACTGCCACCGAGACTGTCAATTTTTGGGTTGAGTATATTGTGAGGAATGGACCAAATACTTTGAGATCTCCAGCTGTACATTTATATTGGTGGCAATTAGCTCTACTAGATGTATATGGATTTCTATTATTATGTGGATTTATCATCATTTATTTAATTTTCTTTATTGTCAAGTTTGTATTTCGTCGAATAAAATTACATATTTTTAAAGATCTTAAAAAGAAAAAGGAATAAACTTGTACGCAATAATCTAATTAATTAGAAATTTTATACATTTTAAATACGTTCTGTATTGTAAAGAAAACAGTCTTTTTTTAAATAAATATAATTTTCACATCGCCAGGACTTTAATATTTCTTTGTCAGTTACGACAAAGAAATTTATTCGGTACTCCTATATCGTAATCACCACAGTATTAACATAATCATAAATATATGCATTTGCTGACTATTCATTTATTTTATTCTGCCAATATTTAATGGAACTGAAAATATGAAGGTACAGTATAGTGAGTTTCGCATAAGAAGTCAGTCCTGTAATAGAATAACGGCTTAAGTTCTTCGTATTGAAAATTTTGTCTACTTTTCGTGAAAAATGCATTTTCAATATCAGTTACTGGTAACTTGCCTTGTCATATTCGGAAGTGATGCATATAGAATTTTAGCGGTATTTCCCATCAACTCAAAAAGTCACAACAACGTGATGGATGGAGTAACCAAGGGATTAGCAAAACGAGGGCATCAAGTAGATGTTGTCACGCGTTTTGAGATGGAGAATCCACCAAAAAATTACAAAATAATAATTAATTTAAAAGGAGTAACGAAGAGTTTAGTAGATAGTTTCACAGTTGAATTTTCAGATGGATTAAATTTTAATACTGTGAAACAAATTTCTACACTTTTTGGAAATGACTTATGCAAACTTTTGGCTCTTGAAGAGATGCAGAAACTTATTAAAAATCCACCAAATGATCCTCCATATGATATTTTAATTACTGAGGTTTGTATTATAATTGATGATATAAGTAACTAGTTTTAATTTGCTTACCAAAAGTATATATTTGTGTCATAGGCATTTACAGCTAACTGCTTCATAGGATTGGGACATGTACTTAAAGTTCCGGTAATAACAGTTTCTGCATGTTTAGAATTTGCTTGGGCGAATGAAGCTGTCGGGAATCTTGATTCGACAGCATTCGCCTCAAATTTTTTGACATATAAAGCTGAGATTTCCACGTTTTGGGATAGATTGCATAATACAATCATTACCCAAAAAAGCAAATACGAATTTTATAAATATACAGGGAGAGTTCAAACTGAGATGATGAGAAAATACTTGAGTCCAAATATTCCTCATATTAGAGAAATTGAAAGAAATGTGGCTTTAACTTTCGTAAATTCTTATCACAGTCTGTATGGCATAAGAATTAGGACCCCAGCTCTGATAGATATCGGTGGAATACATATTGAAGATAGTGATACTGAAATGCCTCATGTATAGTATATTTCCATACCATTATTTAAATTTGATAATCTATACAGAAATATTCACTATTCATTGAAATTAACTATACTTTTGGTTAATTTTTTCAGGATCTTCAAAAGTGGATCGACGAGAGTAAACATGGAGTGGTTCTTTTCACTTTAGGCTCGATGGTTTTAATAGAAACTCTTCCAAAGGAAACTCTTCTCACTATTTACGCATCTTTTGCCAAAATAGCACCTGTTAGGGTGCTTATGAAAATTGTAAATGTTGAAAAACTCCCTGTTGGTCTTCCTAACAATGTACTCACTTCTAAATGGATTCCACAAATTCCAGTTTTGAGTGTGTCATTAATTTTATAATAATTACTAATATTTATTAATAGTTCTGAAGCTTTAATTAAATAATGTTTGATATTTTTTCAGAACACAAAAACACAAAATTATTCATGTCACATGGAGGTTTAATTTCAATACAAGAAGCAATATATTACGGTGTACCTGTTATAGGATTACCATTATTTGTTGATCAAATAACAAACGTAAAATACCTGGTCAAAAAAAATATGTCTCTTTACTTAGATTATAAAAAAATGACAGAAAAGTCTTTGGACGAGGCATTAAATGCAGTTCTAAATAATCCTTTATACAAGTAAAGATTTTCGATTATTATTTGGTTATTTTAACGCATTTTTATTATAAAAGGTTTTAATCTTTTTCGTTAAATAATTACAGAAAATCTGCTAAACATGAATCTAAGCTATTTCGAGACCGCCCGATGAATGCAACCGACACAGTAAATTTTTGGGTTGAATATGTTGTAAGAAATGGAGGCGATACCTTAAAATCGGGTGCAGTGCATTTATATTGGTGGCAGAATGCACTTTTGGATGTATATGGTTTTATATTATTATGTTTTGTTGTAATCATTTATTTAATTATGCTTCTTATCAAGTTCGCTTTCCATTTCTTATTATTTCTTAAAACTTCAGGACATAGTCTTCAAGTTAAAGAAAAAAAAAACTGATGTTTAAGTAAATAAAAATTGAATCTTCTCCGTTATTTCTTTTAAAAGCATTACATTTATTATAAGACGCATGACACAGATACAATTAGCGAATTAGCATGACGTTCTCTTCAAAATAAAAAATACCGATTTAAACGATTTCAGAAGATTTCAAGGAATTTTTGAAAAAATTTTACTGTTTACTGTATGTATTTACATTTTTTGTGCTCATTTCCTAAGCACTTTGCTTCTTCATTATGATAAAGTTGCAAATGCATTTGCTTTCTTAATGAGGAAGCATTGACAACTTTTTTAAATATCAAAAAATATATTTAATTCTTTTTTCTCTAAGCAAACAATCATTTTGAAAATTTATAGATAAAAAATAAATTTTTTAAAACGCCATGATCGATTCGTCTCGACACAAGGAATCTTTTTTTCCTTTACATAAAAGCTTTGAATTTGATTATTTGAGAACAATTTTTAAATTGAATATTTTGAAAAATCTTCTCGACAGTTTTGAGATATTTATTGTGCAAATAAACCTTCGAATTTCATGATACTAATGTACATACATTATACATCCGGAAAATTGATTAGAATGTTTATTCGACATTTATTAACCACGGAAAAAATATATAATTGGACCATTTTTAAAGTATTCGAAAGCACTCAGAATAATTTAAAGAATACCAAAGAATTTAAAAAACTTCCAACGATTATAAAAATATTCAAAAGAATTTGAAACTGAAAAATTTAACGAAATATGTAACTCTAAACTCATTTGACAACAACTCAGGACAATATTCCAAATCACTTCAAATTTTTTCAAATCCTTAAAAAAATCTCTTAAAATTCTTGAAATTTCTTAAAATTTTACGAAACGTTTTAGAAATTATAAAAATATCATGGATTCCCTTTTAGCGAATAACTATGCAGTGAAAAAATTAGTTTTAGTGATTTTTCTTCAAATGTAGAAGTTATTTTTACAATTTGCTATCAGTTTGGAGGCAGCGTTGACCTCCCCTCTTCCTCCAAGCCAAGAAACTGTTTTTGTGATGTATAAAATTTACCCTTCCATATAACTTTCAGCGTGGATAACGATACGTAGATTAAATTATCTGAAGTTTTTATATATTTAGTCAGTTCAAAATAAGGAGTTGAACAATGAACAATAACTCTTGAATTCATTAGATTTTCTTCTGCTTGAGACTTTTTTCCGAAAATTGTTAATTCATTATTAGCGAATTAAATTAATTTTCCTATAGAGTCTGTTAAAACTCTAAAAAAATAAAATGAATTTCTTTAGAAAAGTTATGAAATTATTATGTGTTTTTATTAGTGTCGGTCTTACTGGAATAGATGGATATAGAATACTTGGGATTTTCCCTCTGAATTCAAAAAGTCACGATAACATGTTTCATGTTTTAACGAAAGGGCTGGCAAAACGAGGACATCAGGTCGACGTTATAAGCCATTTTGAATTTAAAAATGCACCAAAAAACTACAAAACTATCGTCAATTTAGAGGGTAGCAGACCTGCAGTCGTTAATAATTTAACATTTTCAAAAGCTTCCATCATAGGGGACAACCCCTTATTTCATATTGCACATTTGTTTGGAAATGAACTGTGCGAATTAATGTCTCTTGAACAAATGCAACGATTAATCAAAAATCCGCCAAACGATCCTCCTTATGATTTGGTTATTACAGAGGTTAGTAAAAAAATGAACAAATATGTGACATAAATTTAGAATATGGTATAGCAACTAGATTTGGTCAAAAGATTGAAAGTGGATTGATTGACCGAAACTTAAAATCAAATTTCAGGCATTTGCATCAAATTGCTACATTGGGTTTGGATACATCCTAAAAGTTCCTGTAATAACTGTTAGCTCAATACTCGAGTTTCCTTGGGCTACTGCAGCAATTGGAAGTCCTGCTTCCACAAGTTTTGTTGCTAACGTTTTTATGAAATCCTCATTTATTACAACGTTTTGGGAACGATTGGAAAATACAATTAGTTTTCATATCTCCAATTACAGATTTAACTTGTACACAGAAAAAGCTCAAACCGAGGCAATGAGAAAATATTTGAGTCCGGATATTCCTAACATTAGAGAAATTGAAAGAAGTGTTTCTCTAATGTTGACAAATTACTATCACAGTTTATTTGGTGTTAGACCAGCTTTTCCAGCTGTGGTTGACATTGCTGGCATACATGTAGAAGAAAATGATGATAAATTTTCACCTGTACGATTTTTATTCTATTTTTAAATATTGCTTTTCTTTAATTTTAATTATTCTGATGTACCATGTCTTTTATTGAAGGAAATGAAACGTTGGATGGACGATAGTAAAAACGGTGTAGTTTATTTCACACTTGGGTCAATGGTGCTTATAGAAACTCTTCCAAAAGAGACTCTTCTCGCGTTTTATGCATCATTTTCGAAAATTGCACCTACCAGAGTGCTTATGAAAGTCGTAAATAAGGAAAAGCTTCCTCCAGGTCTTCCGAAAAATGTGCTAGTGTCATCGTGGATACCTCAAGTGCCACTATTAAGTATGTTTTAAAATCATTAAATTATATAATAATAATGATAATACTGTTTGTTTTAATTTATTTACAGAACACAATAACACCAAGGTTTTTATTACTCATGGCGGTTTAATGGGAACACAAGAAGCACTTTACTGTGGTGTGCCTATGATTGGTATTCCGATGTTCACTGATCAATTTGCAAATGTAAACATTTATGTCAGAAAAAATATGGCAATCGAGTTGGATTTTCAACAAATAAATGAAGAGAATCTAGATAAAGCTCTAAATGACATCTTGAACGATTCTAAATTCAAGTAAATATCAGCATAATTTATTTTTATTTATTTATATTAGATTCAGAGGATTCTAAACATATGGTAACATCACTTTTTTTACATAGACATTTTTTTGCCTCTTTTTAGGGAAGCTGCAAAACACGAATCTCAATTATTTCGAGATCGTCCAATGAGTCCAATGGATACAGCGAATTTTTGGATCGAATATATTATAAGGAATGGAGCGGATGTTTTAAGATCTCCAACAGTGGATATGCATTGGTGGCAAGTTGAACTTTTGGACGTCTATGGATTCTTAATACTTTTGTGTGTCATAATTATTTATTTAGCTATATTTCTTCTCAAACTTGTTGTTCGTAGAATTTCCAAAATTGTTCGGAATTATTCTCAATTTTCAAAGAAAAAAGATTAATTAACTTATTATTTGTAACAGTTCTATATTGCCATTTTCTCTCCATGGCCTTCAGGACTCTCTTTAGAATTTGAATATAAGGTTTATCCAAATAGTTATTATTCTTGTTTATTTCAAATTTTAATCTTTTGAGGTACGAATTCGTTACTCTATAGTTTATTTTTCGAACCTTTATGCTTATTCCTTCAATCGTTTTACTGAAAGCAGCTTAATCTAATCTGCTTAGCATGACCCATTTTTACCAAAAAGTCTGTGGTCCTTCCATCCCTTCTCCTCTACAAAAAAACTTCCCTCCCTTAACGCATTTAATACCCAAAGAACTCTTACATTAAAATAAAAATTTCCTCGTAAGAAGGCTTGAATAAAATAGGATTAAAAATTGCAATTCCTGTGAATACCTGATTTTCCCTCCGTTCTCTTATATCAGAAACAGTATTAAAAAGAAGAAACTGCTATCCTTGTTAATACACTTTGAAAAATATAATTTTCTGATATTTAGTAAATTATTTATTATTATTACTTTTTCATTTAAATATATCCTTCTTGACATATTAAAAAATGGATAATTCAAACAATTTTGTGCACACATTTTGGAGGTAACGTATTCTATTTTTGTACATTGAAACATAAACTAAATACATTAATTTTAATTTTAAAAAAAATTACATTCAGTTTTCATTCATGAAAAAGTTTAAACATAGTATTTTTTTAATAATATGGTGATAACATAAAAATTTTGGTATTCTGATAATCCTAAAGTCTGTTAGATAACCTTTAATTGGTATATCTGTCGCAGTCAAATGATAAGATAATTTTACTTAATGACTTGCACTTGAACCTGGAGTATAATCATAAATAACAAAATAATTATAATCATTGAATAATTAAAAATATTAAATTTAAAACCTATTATGAATATAGTATACTAGAATATATGGAATAAGGGTTCCGGTAATTCATATCGGTTTTCCAATTATTACCATTAACTTCTTGAGGAATATATATTTTTCATGAATTAGATTTTACATAACTTGAAAATAATAAGTTCTAAGAAAAATAACATACTACCTGGCTACCAATTGTTGCAAATTTGATTTCATGATTTCGCGATTTTTTACGTTATCATTCTTACTAATCTCAAACTCAGGAAACTGTATTGCAGTCATTTAAACAAGTGTTAGTTGCAAAATTAGACATTTAATATACATATTACATTTACACTCTTTAAACTTCCAATATTTCTTGTATTAATCTTTATTATATTAATGCAAATGTTTTCGTGGAAAATTTGTTTAGTATATATTTCTCGTCAAAAAAAAATAACTCTGACCAGTGAATTCAAAATTGCTCTTGACCCCGAGAACTGATTGATAGTTGGTACATCCTTTATCATTCCATGTGCAATTAATAGTTAAGTGATCATAGACCCAGACTCTAGGCATTCATTCTCTTGGCATGCCACCAATGAATCTACAACCGTGACAGCTAAAGCAGCTAAAAATATGTTGAACGTTGCCATAATAATTTGTCGTGCAGTACAGAGAACATAAAAAACTGATTCAAAAGTGCAACAACAGTATTAGTGCAACAAATAAATATACTATATAAAGATAAAAAAATTCAAAAAATGTCTTCTTCCATCAGATAAAATTATAGTATACTCAAAATGAAATTAAACAAGTTGAACAGACTTTAATTGAAATAGTGAGAGAAATAAAGAAGAGAACAATATGAGATTTACAAGTATTATTCCGCTGATCACTTTGTGTGTTTTGAGTGATGGATATAGAATTTTGGGAATTTTCCCATTTAATGCAAAAAGTCATTTTATGATGTATGGAGAGTTGATGAAGGGATTGGCGAGAAAGGGCCATCAAGTGGATGTAATTAGTCCCTTTCCTTTGAAGAAGCCGTTTCCTAATTACAGAGATGTTGTCGTTTATCCGCCAGTGACTCCAGGATTGGTAAACAATTTGACATTTGAAGAAGTCAAATTATACACTTCTGGAACTCCAGTGAATTTCGTTTCCAATGTCGCTGGAAATCAACTTTGTACAGGAATGGGCAACCCGGAAGTCTTACACTTTTTACAAAATCCACCTTCCGATCCACCTTATGACGTCGTCATTACTGAGGTACCGAAGAATGAAACCCAGCTTTCGCAAATTAATCTTCTGCATGCATATTTTAACAATTGTTACATTATTCATTGTATAATAGGAAATAAATTAATAATAATACATTTTAGGTTTTTTTTTATATCATTGCTGAGAATTTCAATCGGTTATTGCACTTTTAAATAAATGATGAATCACTGATTTAATTAATTTGCATATTGCAGATATTTGGAGGACACTGTTTTTTGGCAGTTGGTGCCAATTGGAATATTCCAGTGATTGGGGCAAGTTCGGCTGCTTTATATCCATGGATGCATGACATGATTGCGAATCCGGAAAACCTGGCTTTTGTTCCTAACAACTTGATAAATTATGTTGAAAAATTGGATTTTTTGACTCGTGTTTACAACGTTTTGAGTGCTTTGTTCAATAAGTTATACTTTAACTATTTAACGTCACCTCAAGATGACATAATTCGAAAATATTTGGGACAAAATGCTCCAGGAGTGAGAGAAGCGGAATCCAATGTCGCAATGATTCTTGCAAATTCTCATTTTTCACTAAGTGGTGCGAGGCCAGTAACTCCAGCACTTATCGAAGTTGGAGGTCTCCATATTCAAGAGGAGGATAGTCCCGAATTATCACCGGTTACTAAAAATACATTTCTATACTGACCCGGATATTTTATATCTCAAATCTATAATAACACATTTTAATTTATTATTATTACATTAACATATTGATATTTTTAATTTAAGGAACTTAAAAAATGGCTAGATGATAGTAAAAACGGAGTTGTCTATTTTACATTCGGTTCAATGGTAAAAATTGAATCATTTCCTAGAAAAGTGATCGATGTGTTTTACAAATCATTCGAAAAAATTGCACCCGTTCGTGTTTTGATGAAAATACCAAATAAGGAAGAATTGCCAGAAGGACTGCCAAAAAATGTTCACATTCTACCTTGGTTACCTCAACTTCATGTTTTAAGTAAGTTTTGTCGGAAAAAATTGTTTTATGGTCTTCAAATGAATTGCAAAATTGTACATAAATTATTTTTTTTCAGAACATCCAAACGTAAAAGTATTTATAACCCACGGTGGTCTTATGGGAACACAAGAGGCTATTCAATGTGGCGTACCCATGATTGGAATTCCCCTTTTTGCAGATCAATTTACAAATATTGATCTATATGTTGGAAAAAGCATTGCAGTGAAACTGGATATTGAGAATATTAATGAAAAAGACTTGGATGCTGCTTTAAATTCAGTTTTAACTGATCCCAATTACAAGTGAGTGAATTAAGGAAAAGTTTCAAACATTGCGTAACAAAAGTGCCGGCCTTAGCCTATGTGGTGCCCTCGAGCTAGAGACTTCTATAATAATTTTAAAAACATCTTACAAAAAGGTGTGAAAAGAAAAAAATATTTCTATAGAAAGTGTTCATTAAAATTATTATTCTACTTTCAGAAAAGCTGCAACACGCGTTTCTGCAATATTCCGTGATAGACCAATGAGTCCAATTGATACTGCTGTTTTCTGGATTGAGTACATAATAAGAAATGGCAAGAATGCTCTCAGATCTCCTGCAATGAATTTAACATGGTGGCAAGTAGGACTCCTAGATGTTTATGGATTCTTACTATTGTGTACTCTTCTTCTTTTATATTTAATTCACTTATTTGCAAGTTTCGCTGCGAAAATGATTTTCTTTAAGAAGCAAAAAACAGACATTTCTAAGAAGCGAAGATGACAAACTTAATTCATTAATAGAAAGGAAATTCTTATCATTATTTATGCTTTTGCAGTAACAATGAAAAAAACATACAGTATTTTTTAAAATATAGTTAGTTATTCTCGTATTAAGATCTTTAACCAATAAAGTATTATTGTTAATTAATCTGCGGTAGTTCAAATAGGTATGTAATGAAGAGTATGCTCATTTTATTATTAGAAACAGAATAAATTGCAAAGTATTAAATAAAATACGTTTAAAAATACGTTTTCCAAAGTATTTTTGTAATAAGTACCTACATATTGCATTTTATCTTCAATGTTTAGATGCTTCTTAATCTGTCAGATTAATATACTTTATTGATCTGAGGGGGAATTATCGACGTTAGTTTCTTGAGGAAAATTTTACATTTCGATCAACAAAGTCGAGTGTGACAGCTGTTTTTCAGAGAGAGTGTAAAATTAATGATTTTGTAACTTTTCAATATTAACGAAACATATATTTTATAAATTAAAAGTGAGTATTGAATATCGGTAAAGTTTCTAAGAACATTATTTATTACGCGTTAAAAATAAGTAATGTGGTAACATTTTGCTAAATCACACCTGTAATGTTTCAGTGAAATTTGAATTCATTAAATAATGGATTAAACGTGTTTTCAATTTCAAATACAACATTTTTTTATTTTAAAATTATAAAAAAGAGTCCACTATTATCAGTAAGGATGCATTTACCGAGTTTTATATACCTTGCATTATTTTTCGCAACACTAAAAACTGAATCGAGTGATGGATACAAAATTTTGGGATTATTTCCTACGGCTGTAAGGAGTCATTTTGTCATGTTCGAAACTCTAGTAAAAGGTTTGGCAAAAAGGGGTCATCAAGTGGACGTGATTAGCAGTTTTCCTCTTAAAGAGAAATTAGAAAATTACAATGATATGAGCATAGAAGGGACACTTTCTGCTAAGAAAAATAACTTAACATTCGAAAATTTCATCAAACCGATGAATACAATTTTTTGGGTGTCACTAATAGCACAGGATACTAGCGAAGAATTTTGTAATAAACTATTAAATCATCCAGTATTGCAGAATATAATTAAAAACTCATCACACACGTATAATCTTCTTATCACAGAGGTATAATGAAAAATTTTTAATTTGACATTATATATCACCATAAACTTAATTTAATTGTTATTCATTTATTTTACAGCTTTTTTTCTCACCATGTCACTTTGCGTTTGGACGTTACCTCAATATTCCAATAATTGCAATCTCCAGTAATGCTTTGTATGATTTTATGAGTGATCCTATTGGAAATCCAATGAACCCTTCCTTTGTGCCATCAAACCTTGTCACATATCCACAAAAAATGAATTTTGGGCAAAGAGTTTTAAACACGATTTCCACTTTTTTTATGAAAAATACTTATAATTATCATATTCATCAACAAAACAAATACGTGAGAAAATATTTTGGAGTTGGGTATCCAAGCGTTTATGACCTTCAAAAAGACGTTGCTTTAGTGTTAGTCAATTCGCATTTTACTCTTAATGGAATTAGACCAATGACCAGTAACGTGATTGAAGTTGGAGGAATTCATATTCAAGACGGAGGAGAAAAATTACCCCAGGTTCGCCTTTTTTAAATCCCACAGGGAGATTATTATTTATTATTCATTAATTAATTAATTCGCCAGAAATTCAGTTGAATTTAATTTGAATTTAGAGTTCATGATGTATTTATATTTATTGAAATAAATGCTTCTTTTAGTTAGTACAAAAATGGCTCGATGATAGTAAAAGTGGTTTTATATACATATCTTTCGGATCCATGGTTAATATTGAAACTTTTCCTAGAAGATTGCTCAACAGTTTCTACGTTACATTTAAAAAAGTAGCCCCAGTTCGTGTTTTGATGAAAATTTCAAACCCAGATGAATTACCTCCCGGTCTCCCAAAAAATGTTAAAACTTCTTCATGGTTTCCACAATTACAAGTTTTGAGTGAGTATCAACTATTATAATATTCAATTGGTTTCAATTTAAATCAATCAATCTCTTTAATACGAAATATTCTATAAATATTACTATGAAAAATAAAATTTATCATTTGCAGAACACAAAAATATCAAAGCATTCGTAACACACGGTGGTTTGATGGGTAGTATGGAATCAATTTACTGCGGGGTGCCCATGATTGGTCTGCCTTTATTTGGCGACCAGCATACAAATATTTATAATTATGTACGGCAAAAAATTGCCATTTCGATTGATTATCAAACAATTACTCCCGAAATTTTTACAGCTGCTACGAAAACGTTATTGACTGATCCTACCTACAGGTTAGTAAATAACAACATTTTATAGCTAAAAAAATAATTTATCATTCCAATTTAAAACTTTAATTCAAAGTTTTGAATTCCTTTTTAATTTTCAGAAATAACATAAGGAGGATATCAAAATTGTTTTTAGATCGACCCAATACCTCCCTGGAAACTGCAATTTTCTCGGTAGAATATATAGGAAGAAACGGAAATATTTTTAAATCTCCAGCTGTCAATCTAGACTGGTGGCAAATGCAACTTTTAGACGTATATGGTTTTCTGCTAGTCATCCTTCTTATTAGTTGTTATACCATTTATTTACTACTTCGAAAGCTGATGAGGTTTCTTATTTGTACTCTCAAAACTAATGGAAAAAAATTATCAGAAATTGCAAAGAAAAACAAGTAAAATCTACATATATATACATAAAGCTGATTATTTTGTGCGTGTGTATGTGTATGAGCTTCGCGGTCCAAAGTTTTGTCTCTTCTATTTGTTTATTAAGTATGGAAAAACTGCAATTTTGTACGCTTTAATAACTGCTTAGGTAAAATTTATATTGGCTTAAACGACTGTTTGGGAACTCACAAAATATAAGAATTTTGTTTATTATTAAATTTAATTGTTATAAAAAAATGTTATAAACAAATTGGTAAATAGTCTTATTATCGATAACAAAATTTTTCATTTTGCTAAAAGTGCTTCTTATTCTTTTTATCTTCAGTCAATTCAAACGTTTATTCGGATACTTTATTATTTCTTTCTAATTTCAGAATATTGCATAGTATTCTATTGTATTCCGATAGTAGCTTGTGTTAATGTACGAATTATAAGAGCCTTGTCGTACAAACGAACACGAAACCGCTACCTTTCTGCGCGGTAGAGGGCAGATAAATTTCAGATTCACCTCGGGAATCTTATGATTATACACAACTTCGGAATTTGTAAACAAAATTAGAGAAATAGCCGGAATTCTGTAACTTCCAAATATAAGTCTGTAAGAGAGAATTTCGCGATTGATAACACACAAAACCGTGCAACGGTTGAAAAGATCAACACAACAACATTGAAAAATGATAAAGGTTTAACATCCATAAGAGCAGGTTTGCACAGCAGGTCTTCTCGAGCGAAGACTGACCTAATTCCTTTCTTTTATCTTAGGTTTGCTTTTTGAAATTGTGTAATTTCTCTAAAATTTCCTCTTGTTATGCGTCAGACGTACACTGTTGCTCCACACAGGTTTCTGACCGAAAATTTGCACTACTCTGGCATCTCCCGTGCTGTGACATATCATTTTCCAATGGTGTTGTGTTGACCTATTCAACCGTGGCATTTCTTTTTGTGTTATCAATCGCGAAATTCTCTTTTACAGACTTATAGTTGCAAGTTACAGAATTCCGGGAATTTCCCTAGTTTTTTCAATAAATTTTGGAGTTGTGTATAATCATATGATTCCCGACGTGAAATTGAAATTTATCTGCCATCTGCCACGGAGCCATATTGTCTGTTGTGCCAGTGCATTGACGTAACCGTAGAGGGAACACACAAATTTTAGAGTTCGTTTATCTTGCCCTTAATTTTATAACCTTTATCTAAAGTTCGCGAACACATTGGAAATGTTTTAAACTATTGGACGAATAAATGCAGGTCTTAAAAATATTTGAAAAGTAAAAATCGGACCAAAATTGAAGGCTCTGGTAATGTTTGGAAATGTGACCTTTGGAAATATGAAATCAATTTCATGAGTGGAAAAGTCCTCAAATTTAGTCAATACAATATTTCCAGGGGAATTATCTCATTGTATCTCTCAAAATATGCCACTTAGTATACGATAATAAATCTGTTATAATCTTATCAAGGATTAAATCTCATTTATCATAGAGAATTGGTTTAGTATGGAAGATTAAATTTCATCAATTCGTGTTCAGAAGTCACTAAAGTATCATTGTAATTTGGGCAAAAGAACAGAAGTAATTTTTACAAGTGATTATTAGCAAGAAAAAAAATTTAATTTAAAAGTTATATCTAAGATGTTTGAAAAAAAGTGTTTCTTGCTTTTGTTATTTTTCATCAGTATCTACTTTGGAGCTACAAATGGATACAAAATATTGGGTATATGTCCCATGAGTTCAAAATCTCATTTTGGCATATTAGAAACGCTAATGAAGGGTTTAGCAGACAAAGGTCATCAGGTAGATGTGATCAGTCACTATCCTCAAAAAAAACCTTATAAAAATTATAACGACTTGAGTGTTAGTGGTTCTTTACCTGATACAAGAAATAATTTAAGTTTGGCGGAAGCTAATTATTTTGCATCCATTTTTTGGATGAGACATCAATTTGGAAATATCCAATGTGAATTATTAGGTCATCCGGTAGTGCAAGGTATAATTAATAAGTCACCAAACAGTACATCATATGATTTAGTCATAGTCCATGTGAGTTTACAAATTAATCATTGGAAGAAAATTTTGAAATAATAAATGAGAAATGTTTTAATCAATGTCATTTTCTCATACATTTTTCTAGATGTTTTTAACCCCCTGCTTTTTTGGATTTGGTCGACATCTCAATATTCCCATGGTTCTATTGACACCCAGTGGTTTATATGATTGGATGAATGATCCTTTTGGGAATCCTGCGAATCCTTCATTTGTGCCAACAATCAGTTTGGGTTATACCGAACATATGAATTTTCAACAACGATTGACCAATACAGTAACCCAGTTTTTAACCAAAGTTGTCTACAATTTTGCAACGGATGTACAGAACAAATATGTGAAAAAATACTTCGGGCCTGACTTTCCAAGTTTTTACGAACTTCAGAAAGATGCATCACTGGTTTTGGTAAATTCGCATTTTAGTCTGAATGGAGTTAGACCATTCACAACTGGAGTAATCGAAGTTGGAGGATTACATTTAACAGATAAAAACGAAAAATTGCCACAGGTTGGTGAAAAATGTTTTCTTCATTATTTCAGAATTATTGAAAGAAATACATTTCTGCAATTTTTAATATGAGAATTCTAAGAAGGTAATAGTTTCAACTAACTTTCTTTATTTTTTAGGAAGAACAAAAATGGTTGGATGAAAGCGTGAATGGATGCATTTATATAACCTTTGGATCAATGATTAAAATTGAATCACTCCCTCTACGAATTCTTCAAGAGTTTTACAAAACATTTGAAAAAATATCTCCCATTCGAGTTTTGATAAAAATCGCAAATAAGGAAGAATTACCACCTGGTATGCCTGCAAATGTTAAAACATTTTCATGGCTTCCGCAGATGTCTGTTCTAAGTAATTTTATTTTTTAGTAATTCACTGAAAATTTATAAAAATAAAATTATAATTTATTATTAATTTTTCTTCAATTTACAGAACACAAGAACGTCAAAATCTTCGTAACACATGGAGGTCTTTTTAGCACAACGGAATCTATTATAGCTGGTGTACCTATGATTGGCATTCCTCTTTTCACAGATCAATTCAGTAACATTAATAATTATGTAGAACGATTTCTAGCAGTTAAGCTAAATCTTGATTCTATCAATGCGGAAGATTTTACGGCTGCCATTAACAATATTTTGTTGAATCCTGTTTACAGGTTCGAAAAGAATAAATTATTATTTTTATTTGAGTGATTCACAATTTCCATACATTATTTTTTTTCTCAAATTTTCAGAAATAGTGTCGAAAGGATGTCGAAACTGTACCTGGACCGGCCCCTAAGTCCTTTAGAAACTGCAATTTTTTGGGTTGAGTACGTAGCAAGAAATGGAAAAGTATTGAAATCACCAGCTGTGAACTTCGAGTGGTGGCAAATTCAACTTCTGGACGTATACTTATTTTTCTTATTTATTTTTGCCACTTTTATGTATTTAATTTACTTTGTGATAACTAAAATAATCAAGTACATTTCGTTTGTTAAAAATAATAGGAATGACTTGATAAAACAAAAGAAAAACTAAAGCTTAAAATATATGAAAGATAGCCTAGAATGTATTTATTAGTACAATTAGTATATTTATAGTATTATCGAATATTATAATTATGATGCTGCCGACAATAAAAGATAAAGTTAGGTATGTGTAATTAATAAATGAGAATGAATTATATATTATATAAATTAAAATCTTGTTGTTTATAATCTCATTTCGAACTCATCATAATTATTAATCACACTAATATGGATAAAAAAATCGATTATCACAGCCTTTTAAGATATAAAACAAGACTTTTATTAATCCCCTCTTAAATTCGACTGAGTGAGTGAGAGACTCACGAAGACTCATTTGACAGTAGCGGATAGACCCGATGGAGTTCAGTGTGTCATCACTAGTCAACACTAGACGTGCTAGTTACGATATGACATACTTTATAAATTAACAATTTTAGTTTACAAAAGTGGGAAAATAGTGACGACCTGTGCGTTTTTCGTATTGATAAATGACAATTAATTAATAGTTGCGCGAAATTGAATGAAAAAGGACAACAAGTGAAAGAATTAGTTATTCAAAATGGCTTCAAAGTTTTTATTAATTATTGCCATTATTACGATTGTAATCAATAGTGAGACCAGTAATGGAGCAAGAATATTAGGAGTATTTCCATTGAATGGAAAAAGTCACTTTAACATGTGTGAACAATTAATGAAAGCTCTTGCAAAAAAGGGACATCAAGTTGATGTCATCAGTCACTTCCCTTTGAAAAAACCGTTTCCTAACTATAAGGATTTGAGTTTGGAAGGTTCATTACCAAATGCCATGAACAATCTTACTTACGAAATGGTTTCGACTTTTATGGGCTTTTCTTTAAAGGTTTTTGTGGAGAATACTGGGAATAATGTATGCAAATTATTGAAACATCCAGCTATAAATAATATAATTAAGAATCCACCGAATGATCCACCGTATGATGCTGTTATTGTTGAGGTAAGTTTTCATAATCATTGTAGGAATATTTAGTTCAACCTTTATTGAATTTTCTGAAGTTAATAATTGAGGTACATATTGCGACTTAAAAAGTCTAGAATCTTATCATCTTGTTTTTCCGACACTTCCTCTTCTCTCTCTCTCTCTCTGGTAGCAAAAAGATTAATTGACAGTAAAAATACGATGCTTGTCTAACTATATGTATTACGTTCTTTCATATAATTGTTTTCATTTCCTTATAATTATTTGTATTTTTCTTTCGATTTTCCTGACTAAGAAAAAACTTCAAACCTATTTATATACGTGAAATTCCTCGGTTTTTGTAGCAATTATCTATAGAAATTATATAATGATATAGAGCACATATATATCTAATTGAATTTTTTAGATTTTTGCGGCCAACTGTTATCTTGCATTCGGAAGACACTTAAAAGTACCCGTGATAGGAGTTTCAACTGCTGTGTTATACGATTGGATCGGTGATGCCGTCGGAAATCCTGGCAATCAGGCTATTGTGCCTGGAATTTTTAGCAACCTTCCCCAGAAAATGAATTTTTGGCAACGATTGCAAAATACATTGATGTCTCATTTTATCACATATCAATTTCATTATTATGCAGCTTCACAAAAGCAGTTTGTGGATGAAAATTTCGGACCAGGATATCCGAGTATTTCTGAACTATCAACAGAACTATCTTTGCTCTTTACAAACACTCACTTTAGTCTTAATGGAGTCCAACCCATGACTCCAGGGGTTGTTGAAGTAGGAGGAATTCATATTGATGATTCTGGAGAAAATCTCTCACCGGTTAGCACTTATTAAAATTGTCCAATCCTATTCAAAATACTATAATCGTTACATAATTTTATTTACAGGAACTTCAAAAATGGCTGGATGAAAGTATACATGGTTGTGTTTACGTATCGTTCGGATCAATGATGAAAATTGAATCTATGCCAAAAAAAATTCTGGAAACTTTTTATGCAACATTCAAAAATATAGCACCTGTTCGTGTTCTAATGAAAATCGCAAAAAAGGAAGAATTGCCATCCGGACTTCCGGAAAATGTTAAAGTAAACCCATGGCTTCCACAAGTTCCAGTTTTAAGTAAGTATTAAAAGTTAAAACCTCTATAATAGTTTTTTTTGAATCTCTTATCGGAAATCAGAATCTCACTTGAGGAAAAGTCACTGCAACTAATTTCTCAAAATTTCTTGAAATCTTCTGAAATCGCTTAAATTCACTTTGCTTTTACTGAAAATTATACGAAAATATAAACAATATTGATATTTCTTTATTCTTTCAAAAATATCCAGAGCCTTCAATTTTGATCTGATTTTTAATTATTTAAAAAAAAATTAAAGTGCTTTAAATTCTGAAGAGCTTCGCGGTCCGAATTTTTCTCTCTTCTATTTGTGCACAATATAAAGATTACCTAAGCAGTTTTTCCATACATTGAATAAAAAAATGATTAATAAAGAAATAGAGCAGCTAAAAGTTTAAATACCTAAAAATTCGACCAAAATTGAAGGTTCGGACATTTTTCAACAGTCTATGACCGGCATTAATGTTTTTAATTTTCAGAACATCAAAATGTTAAAGCCTTTGTTACTCACGGAGGCCTTATGGGAACCCTCGAATCTATTTACGCTGGCGTTCCTATGGTTGGAATTCCGCTTTTTGGCGATCAAAATAATAATATAAGATTATACGAGTTGAAAAAAATGGCCGTATCATTAGATTACAAAAATATGACTGAAAAGGCATTTACAGATGCTATTAAGACGGTTTTAAAAGATCCTGAATTTAGGTATGTCCAGTATATTTAAAAAATTAAGAAATATGAATTTTAGAATAATTAATTTCCAACTCTGTTTCAGGAGTAGCATTGAGAGGATATCTAAAATTTATTGGGACAGACCGAAAAGTCCTCAAGAAACTGCAGTTTTTTGGACCGAATATGTTATCAGAAATGGTAATGTTTTAAGGTCACCAGCAATCTATTTGGCTTGGTGGCAAGTGGCATTACTCGACGTTTATGGTTTTATCATATGTGTCACCTTACTTGTCCTTTGGATTGTTTTAATGATAATCAAAATCATCATGAAGTGTATTTTTAGATCAAAAAAAGTTGATGAAAAAACACTTTTATCCAAAAAGAAGAAATAACTTTTAAAATTCTTTAAAATCGTAGCAGTTGATCTAGTTTTGCACCTTAGAATACAATCAATCTATTACCATTCAAAATAGTCAACATGCGCTCTGAAAGTATTTTTCCTGGAATTTAGTAAGTTTTACTACTTAAAATTGTAGTTTGTGCTAAAACTTACTAATTTCAAGGAAAAATGCGTTCAGAGCGCATTTTAAATGGTAAATTTAGCCATTTGAATAAAAAAATATGTAAGGAAAATAAAGATTCAAGACGAATCAATTGTCTCAAAAATAAAAAAGTTATGGTTGTATGAGATGGAAGAACCGGTTATAATTTTCTGGCGTTCATAAAGTGGAGAAGGGGGCCCGAAAACTATATTCAAACAAGATATAGCCTTCAATTTAAAAGTACATGTTGAAAGAATGTTTTAACTTCAAAGTTTTGTAATTATAGTATGACCTCGTCATTATATAGGTAAATGTTGTCTTTATTGATTAGACAAATTTTATTCAATAAATAAAAATTTTTTTAAATGTTCTAAGTAATTAATTTTACTATGAATGTTAGTAACGAAATACTCATAAATTAAAATAAATTATAAACTCCAACTGATTGTATACTAGAACAAATTTGCTCCTCGCTTTCAAGGAATGATTTCATTCAGTATAAGTCAATTCCAGATTGTTTTGTAGACGCGATGTGATAAGAAGAAAAAACAATTTTCCTAAATGATGAAGTATTATTTAATGAATAAATTCTTACCAGTCATTTGGTTTTATATTAACAATTATCGAAAGTTCTTGTAAAAGGAGAATATCAAGTGGATGTCCTGAGTCACTTTCATTAAAAAGAACTGTCTCCTAAGTATTGTTCATCTTCTAGTTTGCAAAATTGATTAAACTTCTGTGGAATCAAGATACGTGAATTACTTAACCATTCATTTATTAACAATGTCATAGAAAAATTTATCAAATGATCCACCATACGATTCCTTTATCCTGTTTATTTTAAAACTAATTACAAATTTTTAGGACCTCAAATTGTAAAGAGTTAGTATTCGTTCAATTGAATTTATTAAATTAATATTGGAATGAAATATTTAATGAATAAAACAGTATAAATAATTCGTCTGTGTCAATCTAAATTCGTAATAAAATACTTCGTATGCTTCGTACGAAAAAAATATGGAAATTCTATCCATCAATCAGCTATAATTATTCATTTTGTTCTGTCTAAGTTACATGTATTATTTGAATGCAAGGTAGATCTACTACTCTTGGAAACCAGTTCAGTCTTTGATGAGCTCCCCGTTCTGAAGCTATACTTAATTTTTTTGCGCGTTCAGTCTGTTCTGCGATTGACATAAGCTGAGTTGTGAAATTGAGCGTTAGCTCAGTGATCGAGTTCAAAGATCCATATACAACTGAAAAATGACTTCGGTGAATTCTTTGATAATTTTTGCAATTATTACGATTGCTATTAACAGTGAAACAAGTGAATGTGCCAGAATATTGGGAATATTTCCTTTAGCTGGTAGAAGTCATGCCATTTTAGGTGAGCAATTGATGAAAACTCTTTCAAGAAAGGGCCATCGAGTAGATGTCATCAGTCACTTTCCGTTGAAAAAGCCAATTTCAAATTACACGGATTTGAGTTTGGAAGGTTCATCACAAACATTTACTTTTACCAATAATCTTACTCACAGTATGGTAGACAAATTATCAGACACTTCTATGCAAGAGATTTTGGGTCTAACTGCTTTTCCTACATGTGAATTTCTAAAGCATCCAATTTTACAGAACATCATTAAAAATCCACCAACGAATCCACCATATGATCTGGTCATCATTGAGGTACTTTTTATTTGAAATTCTTAAAATATTCTATGATATAATGACTATTCATAAGTATTCATCAAATCAATTTTCTTAATTGTTAATTAAATATATTTTTTGATATTTAAAAAAGCATTTGCAACTTCAAGAAAGAACTGAAGGTCAATTAGCAATAATGAAAAAGAACAATGGAACATTCCAGGTTATATTTGTTAATAAAAAAATAGTTATTTAATTATAACTTTCTTTCAGTATTTTACAGCGCATTGTTACTGTGCTTTCGGTCAACTATTGAAAGTTCCCATGATAGGTTTAACTTCGTCTGTTATACTCGAATGGCATAATGAACCTCTGGGTAATCCTAGCAGCCCTGCCTTTGTACCAGGAGGTTTTACTCGTTTTTCTACAGAAATGAATTTTTGGGAACGTTTACAAAACCTCTTTTCAACCAAATTTATTGCTTATGAATTTAATAAAATGGCGCTAAGACAACAAAAATACGTGGATGAAAACTTTGGACCAGGTTATCCTAGTATTTATGAACTCTCAAAAAAAATGGATTTGGTATTCGTTAATTCACATTATAGTCTTAATGGCATCAGACCATTCACTCCTGGTGTGGTGGAAATTGGAGGATTGCACATCGAAAACAATAAGGAACTTATTGCACCAGTTAGTTGCAATAAATATTGATGTAATAATTATCAGTGTCGACTTTAGCCTATGTGGCGTCATCAGGCAACAGTTTTCATAAACACATTTTAAAAGTAATCGTCATAATAATATCGGTAATCAAACAGGTGAATTAAATTATCTAAATACTCAAGGACAAAGAGACTGAATGACTCCACATATGTCAGCTGTTGATTAAAAAGTGTTCAAAACATACATTTTATGAAATGTTTTTCAAATTCTAAAAATATCTTGAATTTCCTTATAATTTTTTTTAATTTCTTAAAATTCATGTAAAACAGTGAACATTGCTAACCCAAAGGCCGGCACTGATAAATGTAACTTTTTTGTGTTTATTAATGAAATATTGCAATAGGAAATTCAAAAATGGCTGGACGAAAGTGAACATGGATGTATTTACTTTTCATTTGGCTCGATGGTGAAAATAGAATCTTTTCCTAAAGAAAGTTTACAAGTTTTTTATGCTGCATTTAAGAATATAGCGCCTGTTCGTGTTCTAATGAAAATCGCAAAAAAGGAAGAATTGCCATCCGGGCTCCCAAAAAATGTAAAAACATATCACTGGCTCCCACAGATTCAAATTTTAAGTAAGTACCGACGTCATTTGTTTTGTTTTTCTATTTACAAATTATTTATAAAGCAGGCTCAAGATATAATATTTTTTCAGAACACAAAAACGTGAAAGGCTTTGTCACTCATGGTGGCCTTCTAGGAACCCTCGAATCAATTTCCTATGGAGTCCCTATGATAGGTTTCCCATTATTTGGTGACCAACATTATAACATGAGAAATTATGAACAAAAAAAAATTGCAATTGCTTTCGATTATAAAAATATAACCGAAAAAAAGTTTACCAAGGCTTTAAATGAAATTTTAAAGAATCCTGAAATAAGGTAAGTTATTCTTAAACGTAATTTGCCTGGGTAATTTTTAAATTTAAATTGACATTTTTTTAGGAGCAATATTCAAAAGATGTCTCAACTTTATTATGATCGACCCCTAAGTCCTCAAAATACGGCTGTCTTTTGGGTTGAGTACATTATCAAACATGGAAGTATTTTGAGGTCACCAGCAACAAATTTGGAATGGTTCCAAGTCGAACTTCTAGATATTTATGGTTTCCTATTATTTATTACTTTAGTTTTCTTTTATATCACATTTTTAATAATTAAAGTATTATTTAAATGCGCCTTTAAAACGAAAAATTTAGATAAAGATGGCCTCTTATATAAAAAGAAAAAATAGCTACATCATTTGTGGAACAGTAACGGATTTCTATAATTACCTTTTTAACAATCGGTCTCGTGAATTTATAAAAATGATGACAATTAGAAAATATTCCTGACTCAGAGAGGCTTAATTATTTCGAACGATTTGATTAATTTCAGCAAGCAAAATTTAACGAAGGTACTGTTTGAATAGAATTCCTATAAGATTGTACAGAATTTTAATTCTATATTAATAATGCAGAAACTTTAATTATATACGGGTAATTTGTAGGGACAGGTCTGTCAATCCTTAGAACTAATATACATATTGATAATGGTCCCTGTGACCTCTCAGTGTTTATCACGATTTATATCCGTCCATGTAAATACCAGATACAAAAAATACAAAAAATACAATTAAAACAAGAAAAATGATTTCTTACCTGGTAAAGTTGTGCCCAAGATTGATTCCTGCTCTATGCAGAATTGTCTTCGTTCAAAAAGAATTTTCTGCAACTCTTCCTCGTGAAAGGTAGAAGCTGCTGTATTGTTTGCAGGCATCTAATTAAATGAGAAAAAAATATTATGGAAATAGTTTTACAATTATTTAAAGTTTAAATAGTTAAAAATTTTCAGCTTGGAATAGCAATTTCTGAAGTATTCTAAAAACTTCAGACGTTCAATATTGTGTGTGTGTGATTACTTAACTTTCGAAGAATTCCAGAACCCTCATTTACATCGTCGATTTTATCTTGTCAATGATATTTTGTGCACACGTACCATCCAATATGCTAGAATCGATTTTATGTGCAATAAAACTGAAACTATTTGAGAAACTGCTGATCGCATTTAGCAGTTTTATTAGCTACATCAGGTCGAGTTTAATAAGCAACATTATATGATTTAATAATGCTACTTGCAAAATTGAGATAAAAGCATTCGAGCTGGAAGGGAATTATACAGTAATTATAGAATTCATATCGAGCAACTATTCCCATTTCCAGCTATTTCAAACTTGATCAATATTCACAACAATTTGAAATTATCCTGACGTAAGTTTCGGACTGAAATTTATACTGAACCAATCCGAAATTTTCCGAATCATTCAGGAATTTTTATCCGGCCCATTCAAAAGAAATCCGAACTTGTAATCCGAATGAATTCAAATGAACTTTGGATTTTGAGGTTCCGATCGATTATTAATATTCGCAATAATAAAAGAACCAAAATATAAAAGAAAATGATATATGAAATATATAAGGAATAATATAAGGAATTTTTTTCTGTGAAAGATACGCCTAAAAAAAAGCAAGACAGTTTTTCCCAAAGGAGTGAAGTTTCCCCCAAAAAATCCGGGCCCAACGCAGAAAAGTCGAATTGAATTATGCATATTTTAATTTAAACTAAGAATTAAAAAACCATATTCTTTTCAACTTCTTTCTTTGAGAGTGCGTATTTCAATTTAATTTCTAAAATATAAAAAGAAGGTTGACTTTGAAATTAAGTTAAAAGTTCATAATTGGTGGATAAATATACTTAATGAAAGGATATATATACGTTTAAACAAGAATAAAACCATTCCTAATTACCATTAAAACTTGAGAACCTTCTCGATAACATACATACATGTATGTCGGGTTATAGGAGTCAGCAAGATTCTGATGTAATTCTAAAAGTTTGTGATAGAGATGAAAATCACAGAGTGGCAAGTTGTTCTCAGTATTATTGTATTTCCTTAGAACAATTTAATTCAGAACACGAAGGAGATTATTTAAATTTCATGTTACTTAAATTTCAACCATTAAATTTGAATTCATTTATTCCATTTTTCCAGCATAAGTTGTAGTATGAGTTTCAGCGCTCGTGGAAAATAATGAACTTCGTCCAGAAAATTGAAACACGATAACTGCTTTAATTTTAGTTACAAAAAGTAATTCTAAAATTAATATTGTTATCTCTGAAAAATGAACATAAAAAACCATATGTGAGCTTTTAAAATTAAAGTCAGTTTTGAAAATTAAAGTTTTAACTTTTTGTATTGGGCTTTTGTATTTTAGCTTCTAGTTTTTAAATGTTTTATATTTTATATTTTATTTTAAACTACCAGGGAAGTCGGTGTAAACAAAAGTTTTATAAGTCGAATTGCAAATCATCGATTCTCACTGCATTCAGTAAATCTCACTGTGTTTGAATAATAGAAGTTTGTTTCTAGAAAGAAACTTTATTTTTCCTAGTTGTATGACTCTTACAGAAACTCATTGTGGGAGTTTCACAATTGTGCAAAAAATGTATAATGACAATTTGCTGATTATAGGATATCGTCATACTAATGCATACGAAGGCCTTTGTTAAGATGATAGAAGACGAATATTTAAATTAGAATTTTTTCATTCAATTAATATTTAATGAGCAAAGTATTTTAATTCAAAGTATTTTTTTTTTACGTGTACAACTGTATATTTCAATTATCAAATTAATTCAATAAATTATTTCATTACGTAATAGCTTTCGACTTTCTCTACTTTATTTAATTATGTCCTTTCTCATCGATTCTTCATCACGTTGTTCCATTGAATTCGATTCTTCTCTTCAGCGGATTATATAGATATATATATATACATATATATATATGGTATATATAAGACTGACTGATTAAAAAAACAAAGAGAATTCACTATTTCTCTTTTGGCTCAGGAAATGTAATTACTGAAACAATTAAGGATTAGAAATAGAATTTGCTCAGAAGTACAATGAGATAGGTGCTTGTAAGATATTGTTTGGACGCATCTAGTGAGGCATTGAAGTACAAAACATTACATTTTCCAATGTTGATTTATCCCTAAATGACTCATATAATTTTTTTTATGGAATGCATATGGTTAAACGTTAAATAACTTTAACTATATACTTTTTCATATATATCGATATGAAAAATATGTTAATAAAAACCAGTTTCAAATACTAAATCAAATATTCTTTGAGGGAATGTTAAATGTAAAACTAAAGATACATTTTAAAAATATTAAAGTCTAATTTTCAAAATTCTCTATATTATCATTTTTCGTATCGTGTGAATTTAATTAACAATTTTCATTAGATTCCCTTGCTTTATGAATTTTGATCTCATTGAATGCTTCATTTAAGCTTTGATTCATCTCTGATAACAATTTTGGACTTTGTTGAGGTGGGTACTCTATAGTCTATAGTCCCTATTCACATACTCTATTCCAATAAGGACCCCTTTACATATTTAGAGGCCAATAAACGGGCACAATCGGGGTTGGTGCTTTTATTATACAGTAAAATATCATAGAAGATAAAATATGTTTTATAATAAGTAATTGATTAATACTTTGCGCTAATTAAACATTACTATATTATAAAATAGTTATTAGTAATAGGGGAAAAGTAATTGAGAGCTACATTAAAAATTGGATAATTTTTTCGTGATTTGGTCAGAGTGAACAGTCACTAAAGCAAGACTCGCATTTTCCGTTTGCTATATTTCAGAACTGTTCACATTCTTTTTATACAAGGTAATGAGTGTCGTGCCATCTAGATTCACAAGTTTCTCTCGCAGATCAGAAAGAGACAAATATTTTTTTTTATTTATACTCGTCTTTAACAAATGAATTTTTTTTGCTTCAATTGATACTTTGACATCTGCTTCATTAATAAAAGTGAGCATACAAGGCCACTTTGTAAATCCACGTGTAATTTGTATAGCAGGTACGTGTGATAAATTATGGTTTTAGAATCTATCTATATTCTGAAATTAGATTGTTAGAAAAGGTTCCCCAATGAATTAATTTGAGCCATTAATTAAAATGCAAATAATTTAGACTGATAAGAAGAGTAAATTTATTAGGGTTTTAATTCCAAGTGGTGGTAAAATATAACCCTTTTTCCCAAAGGTACTTTTAGCCTCATTTTCAGTTTCTGCATACGAAATTATGGAAATTATCAAAGCTTGAAATATTATCTACACCATTATGCAAAAAAAAAAAAACTTAGAAAATTTAGAAACTTCTCTATCACTACATTAAAAAAAACCACCTGATTATACAAAAGAAAAATTTAATTACCAAAATCTTACATTTCTTGAGAGGAAAAATATATATCAGATCGTGGAGAGAAACTAAAAAAAACTATGGAAGTTTGAACATCTTTCTAGCTCGAGTGTGATTGAATTTATATATACTTTATCGCCGCGAGAATTTCTGGTTGCCAAGAAGTGATCTCCATGTGAACTGAATAATAATATATATGGATCATTGTCACACACACATAACTTAAGTTTTCGAATTGAAATAAATTGAATTTTTAAATATCTTTAATAATTTTGAAAGATAAAATTAATTTAAAGTATCAATAAAATTATATTTTTAATAAATAAAATAAAATTGATCCTAATAAAAAATTTTTAAATCTTGAAATATATTTTGCGGAGGATTTGATGGAAATTCCACAGATTCATTTTGCGGAAAATTTCGCAATTATAAATAGAACTGTTTCTAAATTAACATAAGTAAACAAGCTTACTTGAGGTTTTATTGAATACCTTCTATTTGAGAATCCAAGAGTAGGAGAGCGGAAAGGATCTGGGATTAAAAAAAAGAGGAGATGAGAGACGAAGCTAAAGTCTTGAAAATAGTTTAGGAAAAAGTGAAAAAATAAACAGTGAAACAGAAACTAGAAGATGAATATTAATATTTTTTAATTCTGAAATTTAAAAGTCCGTAAAGACGTACAAAAGCTTAAGCAGCTTATAAAGAGATTGTATATACATTATACAATCATACTTCCAATTAAGAAATTAATTAACTACAAACTAGTTCAAAGGCTTGAAGAAACGTTTTGACAATCATTTCAAAGAGACTCAGAAAACCAGTCAACAGTTTTTAATGTATAAATTATAATTAAAATTATTTGTTGCATCATTCCTCGATTTTATTATTATCAAGTGATAAAATCGAACCTATAAAATGGAACCTATAATTAGTAATTTTTTCTCGTAATGCTCACGGAATCAGTTGCATATTTTAAAATTGTATAATTTTTATTTTCTCACTATAATTTGTATTAAATTTTGAATTCTGACAGTATGATGAAAAGTCAAAACACACATAAATCACAGAAAATAATGGAAAATGGTTGAAAAATGCGCTTTGTATATGAAAAAAGTTTTACGTGGTAAAGTCAATGTAGAAAAGACTTTAATGCTGTTATTTGTTTACTAAAGTAACTAAAATGAATACATGAGAGAATTATTGAAAAACTCTGCAGAGTTAAAAGAGGCTGAAATCGAGGACTATGGGTTCTATTTTCAGTACGTAAGAAATAGTGTCATTCGTTTTGCAGTAGAAGCATTTTTCTTAGAAAAGCCAGTGCATGTGTCGTCTAGTGCCTTTACGTAAAAGTAAAAAAGTAAATGTCACGTACCTACACTATGAATTGTGAGTTAAATGAAGAAACCTTGGCACGTACTATACAATGTCTTTTGTCAAACCACATTAGAAATGCTGTCAATAGAAGAAAATGATAATTAGCTACACTATTTGAAAAAATGTTTTTTTAAATCTGTTAAAATTATTCTTTTGCAATATGTACTTTAAGCTATAAACTATATATAAAATATTTTTTAATAACGATAATATTCTCATGAAACTCTTTGAATTCATTTGTATTGGAAGGAAGAAGAGTAAAAATAATTTCATCTAAAATATTGGCTGCATAAAAAGTCACAATAAATCGTTCTCGTTCTCTATGTATATTGTATATAGATCAACCCCCACATTTAAAAGCACACAGAAATAAAGTAAACAGAATTTTTTTTCCTGCAAAGCTGTCTAAGGTCTAGATCCTGGAGGAGACAACGGTATAAAACAGATAAATAAAGTCACAGTTTTATAGTCCCTTCGAGCGTTTTCCAATCATCGGGAGAACTTGAATTCAACTTTAAGCGAATTACTTTTTCGAACGTAATAAAATGATACTTTGATTCTCAGTAAATATAAAAATGAAATACCAATGAAACCCCATTACAGCCTTTCATTTTTCACTTATACATATTTTGCAGTATTTTTCCCTTGCGAAATATAAATATTCTCTTCGTATGCCATATGGACCATTTACACAATTTATTTAGTGCGTACTACACTCAAGCCCTCATGAAGAAAATTGCTCGGCTAGTTTTCGAGATATGCTTGATATTATCCGATACTAAAACACTTTACTGAAATGCAGAAAGCAACCCACGTTTAGTAATATTCCCTGTTCTTTTAGAAAAATCCAGAAACATGAAGAAAATTACTTGTAATGCTCACAGGAAATTTTGCGTTGCGAGCGTACTCTATCATCGTAAAGCACAATTAACACTATAATATTATTACAAACAGACAGTCTGGCGGATGTAGATGGAATAAATAGGAGGCGTGTCATGCATAAAATATAGCCAACAATTTTTGCATAATTATGGTGACAATGCCTGCACAAACTGTAATAGAGAACAGTCGGTTTGAAGCCACAAATGGTTATTTGAAATCGCCTTTCTGTGCGAATTTTACATTTCCATCAGTGGTGCGGTTTTGAGCCTCAAAGCAAATATATTTTACAATTTATTCCATACGAGTAAAATAAATTAAGTATTGAATTACTCACCTCGGTTTGCGTCTCCATTCCAGATATGCTCGAGAGATCATAAATTTCTGAAACGATGAAAAATAATTATGCATGTTATTTTAATGTGATGTTTAATTGGAAAGTTCGATTTATTTACTAGTAGTTATTTTAGTTCTAATCAAAAAAGTTTTATTCTAAAAAAGTCTAATAAAATTATACAATATTGAAAGATAATTTTTTCGTATAAAACACACCTCAAAAGGTAAAAAGTATAGCGAAAAGTTTCCTGTTTCTTCGAACGATTCTCTATCTGAAGCAGCTATCACAACATTTTTATGTCCTAATGTTTCAAGACATTACGATTTTATATAGCATAGTGAAAGGTGAATCGATTCAATTTCCGTCCTGTTCAAATTGGTAAGCTTTTCTCCCAACCCTTTCGAATCAAAAATAATCGCAGGGTGGTTAATAAAACAATCTTCAATTCTAGGAAATCGTGTGTGATCTGGAGGCATCCAGTACACTTTGAAGAAAAAGTATAGCTATCTTTAAAGACGAATGTACAATAAATTACATAGTAATATAAATTACTCTAGTCTAAAACTTCCTTATGCGTAAGTCTTGAGTGAGTAGACTGATTATTAACTTCCGGCTGTTTGAATCTCGGAAGGATGCAATCCTCTTCTTACTCAAATTATTAAAGAGGAATATTCTCCCACAACTCTAATTAACAGCAAGTTTATACTTATTTGAGTATAAGTCTTGCAAACAAATTGCAAGATTCAGTCACATTTCAGTTAATTGGATGATTATTTGTCCAAAAAGTGTTGAATTCGAAAGCGAATTTTTCTTTTTTTCCAGTTAGAAAACTGGGAAAAATTCGTATTTTTAGCTGTTGCATGCGATAATAAAAGTTATTTTTCAAAAGCTTTTAGGTGTCCAAAAGATAAATGATTCAGAGACAGAAACAGAGAGAAATGTGAGCGTGTTTTGAATCCAATAACTGTGCTTTCAGAAAAATATAAAGAACAATTGAGGGACTGACCACACACAAAGTAATTTAATGGTACATTATTATATATTTTTACTATTCAACCTGACATATTTCCCTGAAATTAATCATTTAAATCACATAGGGCTTTGAAGAGTCATCCAACCCGTAGGAATTCGTGGTTTATGACATTACCCCATGTTTAACTAACCTCAGTAAATTCATAATGAACCATAATTTTCACAAATACTAACACTCAACTCATTGTAAACATATATTCTGAAAACCACTGAATAGTGCACATATTAATGGTCGTTATTTTAAATTGAATTCAGTGCGAGTTTCAGAAATCGCAATGTCCACAAAGGAAATAACTAAAAAGGTTTATGAAAAAAAGCCTATTGAATTTTTGTCTTTCTATCAAAAACAAAATAAAAACTTTTAAAAACAGAGAAATTTATGTTACAATAGAGAGAAAAGATCTCTTTTATTGCCACACGTTTTTATAGCGCTCTAAAGTAAGTTGTAAATTGTAAATTCTTTCTACACTGCCATTAAGAGTTTATAACATTTCTGACTTAGACTCGCAATTTTTTTAATATATAAGAGAAACGACATATAAATATAAATGAAATTGTGGAGACATTTTGAGAACTTTGCTAATCCTCTATGTTTGGAAAATCTCAGAATCCTTCAAAGCACAACGAAGAGAGATTTAATTGATATTTATAAAGAGCTCTTTTGTACTATGTTTTCAGTATTGCATTTCTTGAATGATGTTACAAATAACGGAAGCTGTAACATAACAGTGCATTCTGTACGGAATCGTTGCTCTCTAAATATTTGCATCCGAGACGGTGTTTTTATGCTCTTAATGTAAACGACTTCAGGTTTCATGCATCTTGAGGAATATAAACCAGCAAGGTCTATATTCGTCATGAAAACATGACTTTCTATGAAAAAAAAATTCTATACTCGCCAATTCACTTTTACCTAAAAGAAACTTCTTATTGTGAAACCTTCTTGGTTTTAGAAACTGCAAAATTCGAATTTCATTGACAATTAAACTTAAAGTTGCTGCTCTGACAATTTAAACCTAGCTGAACGAATTACCGTGGTCGACCATGTCGAATTGAATGCAGTTTACTCTCCTTTTATTACATTGGAAACACGTACAAGGATTTTATTGTCGTCAATTCAGCTCTTGAAAATGAGGATGTCGTGTATAAGAATTTAGACAAAAGAAGAGTTGCAGATTTATTAAGTCAATTATTTTTGAATAATATACTTTGTTAGTATATATATATTAGATTAGAAAAACATTGTTTTCACATTCTGCAGCGAAGGCCTTTAGAAGGAAAATTAATTTTCCTACGTTATTCACATCGCACTGGTCCATGAGACCGTCCCCTATATACCGCAACTTGATTAGATCCTCTTTCGGTCTGCAATACCTTCCCGCAGTTCACGTATGTCCTTATGCCGTTCCGACATTTACTGAAGCGGCATATAAACGCTTTTAGAGTTTGCACATTTATTTAAAAACAATAAATTACACATTAAAAAAAGAATAATATTTAAAATAATATTATTTAAAAGAGGGTATATGTCTGTTGTTAGAGAGACAAATTCAATTTCAATGAAATAATCAAAGAGATCAACTTCATTAATCGGAATCTTGGAGTATTGAGGAGAAAGATAAATTGACATTTAGGTTTCCGGGTTATCTATGGTATATTCACCAGTTTACTCGTTATAACGTGTCATTATTAATGGTGTATACCCCATGAATCCCAACCAATTAATTTCCTGTCTTCCTAAGGCAAGGCTTCTAAAGGGAAAGTTGGTAACACCAGTCAAGGGATGCGACATAATAATTAGTTGGTAAAATAATCGTTTAATAAATTAAAAATATATAGCAAAAACAAAATAAATACTTTTAGATTTAGATTTAACAACACTGTCTGCCTGTAAACAAAAATATTAGAAGGTGGAAATATACTAGAAAGAAACTGTACGATCCTGACAAATATATCTTGAAGGAAAAGTACTGATAAATTGGTGCCACTGCACATATTGCACGATATTTCATTTTCTGATATTCTTCGGGATGAGACGGACAGAACCTTCGCACGATCGTTTGAAAAATTACCCTTGGTCGATAAAATGTTCTCATTTATAAAATCTTGAAAAGTAGACGACGTTTTTTTGAAAATAAACTTTAATATTTCAAAAGATGGAGAAAATACAGAAATGTTGAATGCTTCTGTTTGACAATTTATTTTATGCTTTTTGTATTAAACATGTAGATTCGGAGCGTAATATCGAATAATAGACAATAATGCATTCAGTGAACTGAAATGATCGAAAGATGTTGCAGTATAAGGTTCGAGTATACCTAATCCTGTACATATATTTTACAGTCAACTGAACAACAAAATATGCACGACATCTTCTGAACTCTCATTGATTTCCTGTCAAAATAGCTTAGACAAAAGTATTAAAAAATATATGTAAGAAAACAATTTATTACAATTAAAATTAAAATAAATTAGCGATTTTATGAGAAACACCTTGTAAGGGAGATAAAGAAAAAGCTAAGTAAGACCCATATTCAAGGGTTGAGTGAACAGTCGCTTTCTTTTGATGTATTTGAAATTCCAATATGTCCTTTAATCCATTAAACTATTCGTCTTGCATTAAATTCTTCTTTCTCGTCATGAAACTATAGCCTTTTACACCATTACTCGCTTTTATCTTCTTAAACTACTTTCCTTGCCATAAATTCCTTTAATTTAGAAGTCGAGTATATATTGGAAAATGAAGCTAAAAAAAGGTGATCTGAAAAATCCTAACGAGAACTCAATAAGTATTAAAAATATATTATTTCTACAATATATAAAATTAATTAACAATAATAAATATAAAGTATAAAAAATATTAGTTTAAAATTTAGTATGATCTAATTTAATTACCTTGAAATTAATTCACGCCCAATAACGTCGTGGAAGATCAAATAAGATACAACACATTGTACATTAAACACACTTCTTGATAAAGCAAACCGCACCAAAAATGTAGTCGACAGTTTAGTCCTTTTATTTTTTTGAGTTCAAAGACATGTCACTACTTCTTCAGTCAATGAGAAACACCTGTAGAGTTTACATTCTCTCATACTTTTTCTCACTAGTATAGTCTTTTGAATAACATTTATTAAAATATAACTTTTGTGAAAAATGATCGTTTTATTGTCGTTAGGGTATGATTAAAGTTCACTTCTGATATGTAAAAAGAAACGATTGATTACAATAAAAAAATATATGTCAATTTTAATAAAAACATAAATTCATAAAAGGAAACTACTCTATAAAAATGTATTATTCAAATGATAGAACATTGAGTCAATTTTCCGGTGGGGTATCTCAGTTTCAGATACCTCAACATCCTTTGATAACATATATTAGAAATATGCAATAATTGTGCACAAAGAACCTGAAATTCTACAAAAAACATCTTTATTCCATAAAATATCTTCTTTTTCCGGGCCATTCAATGATTTGTGATTTCAAGATTTCAAAAACAACATCCAGCGCTAATAAACACATGTGCCAAAAATAATTACAAGAAAATATTTCGATATTCCTCTTGCAAACTTTAATAATAATTCCTACGTAAAAATACATTATTATAAAGAGATTTGTCTATTTAAAAACTCGATTTTTTATTCTTTATATTTATATTTATATAATGATGAGCATTTCTTCACCCTACGATTTATTTTCAATGGCGAAAGTTCGAAATATTTTTGAAAGAAAAGAAAAAGAAAAATACTTTTATTTATTTATTTTTTTTCGTAAAGGACGAAATGCTGTATTTTAACAAGATGTTGTACAGTGAAGTTAATATTTAATTACAACCCGGTGTCATATAAACCATGCACAGAGTTGAACACGCGATTTACTACTGAATATCAAAGTCGAAGATCGTAATGTGGAAGCGTGATATAAAGTGCGCGCGCCGACAGAAAGAAGAAGTTTTCGACCTAAGTTCAAACGCGCAAGCTCTCATGAAGGAATTGCGCATTTTAAAATTGATACAGAAAATAATTTTTGGGTTTTTGTACTAAATCCCATCTTTTTATCAACAAATTCAGTGGGAAGCACTTTACACTACCTATACACAATGCACTTTGCATTTGAATGGTACAATATATAGTGCATCTATATAAACTTCAGTAATTAATTTCAAACTTGTAACTTCAAATTATCAACGGTCCAGTTTCTATGCTGTTAAAGTCCATATTTTCGAATTTGAAGGATTTCCATATTAACTTTTCGATGCTTGATTTAGAAAAATTATGTTGAACTTAAAAATGTTTTTAAAAACTGTAAATGTACTTATAGAGTTTTTTTTGGAGAATATGAGTGAATATGTAGAAATATGATCCCTTGCTTGAAGTTACATTCTTTTACGCTTCCTCATTTTGTTAGTTTTAATAACACCACGAGAAGGTTTCATCGCATAATAAAAACTACTACAAATTTTCTTAAATATTAAATATATGAAATAACAAGTAGTGAAAATGATAATAAACAAAAAAAAATAAACGTCTAATAATTCCAGTTGCCACCATTTCAAATCAAGGGCTGGAGACCTTAAAACGTTTCCATTTCTGGCGATATATTCAATCCAAAAAATTGCTGTATCCAGAGGTTTCGTAATGCGATCCAAGTACAGATTCCGAAATTTATTAATACTCTTCCTAATTTTCACCAATAGAAAAAAAAATATGATAAAGATCAGTATTTTACGATATTGATTAAACTTCGGATTAAACATTACTACAAATGTTTACCTGTAAATGGGATCCTTTATAATTTTGTGAATAGCATTTGTAAATATGTCTTCATTCAATGAATTAAAATCCAAACCGATTGCACAATTAAGTTGTACATAGTGATTAACATTGCTGAATTGGTCCACGAACAATGGCATTCCAATCATGGGCACCCCGAAATAAATGGATTCTAAAGTACTCATAATGCCACCTTGCGTGACAAATGCTTGAATGTTTTTATGCTCTGCAAGTTTAATTTAATTATAAACTTTATTTTCTGATTATTATCATTCTTATAAATATGCTCAAATTTGTGATTGAAAAATAATTAGGGAAACTAAGTCTCAAAGAATACTTGCTTAAAACTTGTATTTGTGGAAGCCATGAGGACGTTTTAACATTTTTTGGTAAACCAGGTGGCAATTCATCATCCTTATCAATTTTGACTAAAACTCGAATAGGATTGATGTTTCTGAATGTGGCATAAAAAGCTTCCAAGGTCTTCTTCGGGAATGATTCGATTTTTATCATCGACCCGAAAGAGACATAAATATAGCCATGATGACTTTCGTCAAGCCATTTCTGTATAGCCTGAAACGAATAAAAAACATTAATTTCAATCTTTGCAATTCTTATAATAATGAAAATTAGCAAATATTTCTAAAACAAGAAAACTGTAGTCAAATAATGTTTCTTACAGATGGTAATGTTTTATTATCATCCTCAATGTGTAGTCCTCCCACTTCGACCAATGCAGTAGTCTTTGGACTTATACCATTCAGACTGAAATGAGAATTTACCAATACCAGAGCCATATCTTTTTGAAGTTCATAGATACTTGAAAATCCTGACCCGAAATATTTTTCCACATATTTACTTTGTTGGGCTGTATAATAATTGTACATTGCTTTTACCGCTGCGGTTGATACTGTGTTGGTCAATCGTTGAAGAAAATTCATATGTCCTGTATATGAAAGTGACCCACCAGGAACAAAAGAGGGATTGACAGGATTCCCATAGGGATCATTCATCCACTCGTATAAAACACTTGTCACTACCCCAATCATTGGAACTTTTAAATGATGACCAAAAGCAAAAAAGCAGGGTGAAAAAAATACCTAAGAACATATTTTTTTAATTTTTAAAGAACTTTAACTTTATGTATGGTAACACAAAGAGTAAAAATATAGTGTAAAAAAGTGAAGCTTATAGAATATTTCAAAAATAAAATATTCCAGAAGCTCCATTTTTCTCGTTAAAATAAATTTGGACGCCACATATTTACTTACATATTTGTATTTTATAAGCCATTTACACATATGATAACGTGTAAATAGGCTCAATTTACATGTAATATAGAAAATGTGGGTCATCATTGTCGCATAACTTAAGTTATCGAATTGAAATCAAAATCACAATTATACGTCAATATAAAAATATCTGATAAACTGATATCGCTTTTAAAAAATAGTTAAAATATTTCCTTGGAGTGTGATATTTTTTAAACTAAACTTTCTTTTTTTCCTTTGACATTTTCTACAAAAATAGGTTGACTGATATTTTGTGTATGGTATACTTCTTAAACGATCTCAATAAATTAATTAAATTTATTACTCTAGAAGACATGTGATTTCGAACAAATGAAATACCATTTTGAAATGGTATTTATTGAATAATTTTTACTAGACAATTTTTTAAATCTGATTTTTCAATGGGATTTAGTAGATAATATTTAAACACGTATATAAAAAATTAAAAAGAGCCTATTTAGGATAAATAAATGGGAAACTAAATAAGTGGAAAACTTACATGCACAATGATGAGATCGTACGCAGGATTATTGTTTTTGTCAGTAATTAACTTTTGGATAACTGGATGACCTAGTAATTCACAAATATCGTCACCACTTCGTTGCATAAGATTTTTCACCCAAAAATATGATGATCCATCTTTAACAAATTCATAAGTTAAATTGTTCCTTAAATTTGGCAAGCTGCCAGCTAAACTCAAGTCATTATAATTTGGAACACTTTCTTTCTGGGGAAAATGACTCACAACGTCCACTTGATGGCCTTTTTTCGCCAAGCCTTTAATGAGTTTTTCAAACATTTGAAAGTGACTGCTTCCATTGAAAGGAATAAGAACCAATATTCTGTAACTAATGCAGGACTCAAAATTTAAAACGAATGAGAGTAACACAAGTATTGTTGTAAACCGCATTTTGTTATTTTGAACTAATTCGATTTCATTGATGTAAAAAGTAAAGTTGTATGTTCTAAACTGTCTCTTATTATATGTGCTGATGAAAATCAAGTAAGTTATATTACAATATACACACGAATGAGTCTAACGATAGTAATTAAGCATTTATATAACCCAGATGAGCACGTTATCACAAGCTTTCGCAACGAAACAGAGCGCTAAAATTTATTCTAGAACCGGTTATTGCAGTAATCCCGAAATTATTTATTATAACTTTTTTTAAAATACAAAATTAGGATAAAAATTTATTCTAATTCGTCAGTTAATAATAGAGCTCGGATTTAATAGGGGAGAGTCAGGTAGTACGACTGTATGATTGAAATTAATGTCTGAAATCTTTTATACATTGCGATATTATTATTATGTATTATTATCAGTTATTATCAGATTTCTTATTATATTCAGGCTGTTTATGGTTATATTTACCAATTTTTTACAGAAAACAATTCAAACATAAATGAAAAAATTTGTCCGGGGGTAAGCCGACCCACCACTAAAAAGGGTGAGTATCATAAAAAAATATTTTCAAACATTCACCAAATTCTAAAAATATGTCTTCAATATTTCTATCGCAGTGCTATCTTATAACTTCAAGATCATTGAACATTTTTGAGCTCATTAAACAGGTAAATAATTACTTTGGGTTTGTTTTAACACGTGAAACTAACATGAAAATTCCTGCATAGAAACATTAAATACTTCACCAAATGCAGATAAAAGTTTACTCATACGAAACAAATATTTGAATTATAAAATTGACCAAATGTTGTTACGTCGTTACAATATTAAATTATACTTATTATAATTAACTTTTACACCTTATTCCTAAAGATAATATCGAGACAGCCCTTTAAAACCAAAAAGTCCTAAAATTATAACCAATCAGCTGTTTCTATATTTTTTATACCTTTATAACTTTAAGCCTCGACAATTTTAAGCTTCTTTCGAATTTATTTATTTACTAGATTTACTTCTTCTTTTTATCTCTTTAAATAGAATAAATGTCAGTTGTTAGCAAAAAAAAAGACTTATGACACACAAAAACAAATATTTTTATAATTAAAGCCAAATTTGTTTGACTCATCCAAACTTTCTTTTGGAGTGCAAATTTGCTTAAAATATAATCCATTTCCGACTTTTCTCATCTTCCTAACAATATAAGGGGTTTGAATATCCCAACGCGGGAAAATCAAACCTTATTACCCTTTATTGAAAAATAGAATTTTTGTATGCAGAAACATTAAATCGTTTTCAGTTAACAAAATAAATACAAAAAAAAAACTTTACAAAATGATGTTAACAAATCTGCACTTATATTGATTACAGTCATTACAGTGCAAGTGGTAAAAGTTGGTAACATTGTCTGCGAGTACCACTAAATACCAACAGTGTTCCATGCAGTTACATCAGTTTTAAATCGTTTTG
>JAUESI010001364.1:25842-38120 GCA_032275145.1 Synergus laeviventris | reverse complement strand
ATTCTTTGAAATCAGATGAAATTTATTGATATCTGTTGAAACCTTGTGAAATCTTTTGAAATACTTCAAGATCATATAATTAATGTTAAATGTATTTTAATAACAATTTTTGTTGAAAAATGTATAAATACATCTCACCTTACATATTTTCATTAATAATTAAGCGTGGAAAATGTGGGATATTACTGTATATCGTTTCCCTAGAAATCCTTAATATTATATTTAAAAAATTTTTATTGAAAATAGAAATCCCGACCAGGACCTCAAAATCCCATTTTAAATAAGGCTAAATGTTGCAATTTCTGCACAGGTCTCAGGATAGTGTTTTCAAAACTTCCTTATCATCAGAATATCATTTATTTAAAGAATTTCAATGTTCCAGTACAAAAATAGGCTTATAAAACTATTAACTAGACCATTATTTTCTGAAAACTTAGACTATTAAGTGAAAAGCAGCTATAATTAAATTTGTATTTGGACAGTGTCAGTTGTAGGAACATTAAACGAATAATACCCAGGTGGAATGCGAACTCTCGTCTACAGGTCTCGATTCAAAGAATGTCTAGTGCTTGCTATGCGAGTTTATATTGTGTGCATAAGCACCAGCAAAACATATGCATAGACGCAGGACGGGATTTTTCTCTGAAGGAATTCTAGACGTCATTTACTCCCATGCTACGTGTGTAATACATATGAGCAAAGTCTTTTGAAAGGTGATCTAACATGAATTACCAAAAGGCTGAATGCAAGACGAATAAAATTATAATTAATTATAATTGACGCTTTAATAAGTGGAATTTGATTAGAAAATCTAGGGTTGCCACATGGCCTGAATTTTCGGTCGAAGGCCGATTACCGGTCGGACCTCCGATTGGCCTTGTATAAGGCCGGAAAAATAGCGCATTAATTGCAATCTTCTAAACTATAAACATCTTTTTTTTCAATGAAATTAATTTTTTGTACCAGAATGTCTATCCTACATCAGCGTTACTAGTGACAAGTTTATAAACCAGTTATTAAAGAAAAAGAGAAGAGAGCAAACCGCCTTGTTTGATTGCATTTTCATTTTCTTGATTTTAAACGTGATTGACCGCGCCTTTAAATGTAAGTAAATAAGTAACCGACTTTCATCATAAGCCGGAAATAACTTCAATTTTAGACATTTTTTATTTGATATCCCAATTTTAGAGGTAACGTTATAGAGAAAAAATGTAAGTAAGGTATGGGATCAGATATAATATAACAAATTCTTTTCTTTGACGTCATAATGTTGAAGCAATTGGCTTGAAGAGCAAAGAATTTATTTTAGACAAAAAAGAAGGTGAAGTTGCAAAAGTTATAAAAATATTTTCTCCGCATGGGTCAACAACATCTTTTTAAGAAAAAATAAAAATAATTGTAACGAAAATTCGAATATTTTATATTTGTATCCGGGAATTTACATTTTTCGGCAAAGAGATTTTGTCCCCTTCATATTTTTGTAATTTATTGGCTTATTAGCATGCCAAATGAACATTCATTTCTTGTTTCAATTAAGCTAAAGAGTTTTGAACATTGTTGATTTATGAGCTAGACACTTTTTACAAATTGGAGTTGGGGAAAACCTTTTTTTTTATATGCCTTATTTAAATGGGAAAAAATAAATGAAAACCAATGTCAGGAGAACGAATTTTTCTATTGGAAAACATTGTTAACAAGTTTTTCAGATACACTGAGATGATTAATTACTGTAATTACGAAATTATAATTTTTAAAAGAATAATACTTTAACTTTACTTATACTTAGTTATAGTAGTGACATCGAGAATCTTATTAGGGAACAAAAGGCAAAGAGTTAACGAACAATGGCGCCCTATCTTTCTCTCCTCTCTTTTCTCTCGCTTTGTCTCTATTTCTCTCTAATCCGGAAAATTCAGAATTAATTACATTCGCGCGAACTTGACAACGGTGGGCGGTTTTTCATGGAGTTAAGAAAAGAAAGTGATGAAGCAGCTATAAAATAGAAAAAAAACTTAACTAATATTTGCATATTTGTAGCCACAATATAGGAGTAATATTAAAAAACGGTATTCTCACAAACGAGTTTAAATCTTATCGTTAACCCCTTGGATTGACGCAATGCTGCAGAGAATCACAGATTTGAGAATTTTAGTGAAATCACTCATGCCAACAAAGAGTTTAATGAGTAATCCTTATCCGCTTGGAATAAATTCGCAAAGTAGAAATATGGAATTCTTATTTTAGTTATAGCTTGAGCAGTGATATTTAATGCTTCTAAAAGAGTGTGTTTAAAAAAAATATGTATGACGCGGTTTAATATTATTTTATCATTTTAATGCATATACTAACGTAATTTTTCATGTAAAGTGACTTGAAACACTGTTGAGCTTTGAAAATAGAAAATCAGATTATAGCGTCTCGTGGTGAGTAATGAAATTAGCGAGCAGTAATGTTATAGATTCATAAAAGCAGTCGAAAGTATATTCATCATGGAAATAAAAATCGAGGTGTTATCTTTCAGTCAAGTAATTTTTCATTTTCCTGGAAATTCTTTGACAGCATTGGCATTTCCGTGCTTCTACAAAACTTTGTGTGTGATGATTTATAAAATCATAATCAAAGGTGGAAACTTTTCAAATTGTATCGGTTTTTCCTCAACTCACATTTGCATTCAACTTATTAGCAATGTGGCTTAGTATTATGAAGGAATTAAAAACAAAACTCAAAATATTTTGTTTTTCATTAATTGTGGTCTTAATTTTGGATATTTTGAAAAATCGTTTGCAGCACAAAGCTAACACAATTTATCACAACTTTTATTTGTTTGAAATTTTTAGTTTACGGTTCTAACTTCAGGGACATACAGAAATATAAACCGCAACTTGCCATATATTATTTTAATCTGCAACGTTTTAATTACAACACTAAAACTTTCCTGAGTTTTTTTTAGAATTTTAATAAAATTTAAATATTACTCCACAAGTGTTTCCTGTTTACGATTATAGTCGTGTTTACCAAACTCTAATAACCTATAGGAAAATTTCTAACAGTTTTTTCAGTTTTTACAGAACATTTTATTCTGTATCAGCGTTTAAATATAAATTAGTAAAGAACTATCTTTTCCATTTTCATAATACCAATGTATATGATTAAGATATCAATACTATATAAATGCCTAATTATATTTAAATATTTTTATTAAAAATTTTAATCCTGGTCAGAACCTCATTTTAAAAAGGGGAAATTAACGTAATTTTGAAGCATAATATTATAAATATTAATTAATTTTGTCGAAGAGTTTGATGCCTCTCACGAAGCTCGAGTTATATATTTTTCTTGTATAGGCACACGAGTTATTGCACGTACGCACGTATTTTTGCTTTTTTTAATAGGGTTTTCACCTCGGTTTTCACTCACTTTATACAGACTTCAGGCATTATATATTGTATAATGTATGTATAATATAATGAACACATGCCACACCTTCGCTTAACATATATCTACCGAACGTTATCCTGTAGGCATAGTAAAGTTCTTGCTACATGATGATCTCGGGTAAACTTACCTCTATTGTAAACGCGGGTTTGCAGTTTACGCAATGAGATTTCGTGCGTGGGTGTGAAGATTACGCGTGGATGATGTTCGTTGTTCGTTTGAATATGTTGATGCACAGCAGAACCGTATTTTAGCATCAGAGATACGATTATATCTTTGATAATGCTAATATTTTGGATGTGCATAAATTTAGGAAATTGTAATGCAAAAGTTCCATTGATTCATACGTTCTCAATCTGAATTAGTTAAATTCTACTAATTAATAGTAGTTTCTTACCAATTCAAATGGTGCAAAGTCGTTTACTTGATAACTTAGTAAAAAGTTACTAATCCCATTAGTAACAAGGACAAACTAAATTAATTGGTAACCCCTTACTAAAAATAAATGAATTAGTGACATTCAATGAAATATCTTACGATAGATCACTTAAAATTTCGCAAATCTGTTAAAAGTCATGAAAATCTTTTTAAATCGCTTTAAATTCCCCGAGGGACTTCAAAATCATCTAAAGTTCGTTAAATTCCTTAAAAATGTGTTAAAATTTCTGAAATTCCTCAAAATTACTAGAAACCATGATTTCTTACGATGATTTTCCTTTGCGATGTCTCTTTACATAATGATTTGCAATGAGCGCGGACGGTAGAGAAAGACCTGTCGCTCATTACATTGAAATTTGTTACATTTCATAAGATGTACCTATCACTAATTTTCTCGAAAACTATCACTCTTAGAAAAAAATATTTAAAGGAAAAAAACGTGTAGCTTAATGAGATCTACAAGTTGTGTTTATACTTTTTAAAAAATGTTGCATATTACTGAGATAAACGCAAAAAACCATGATTTTTATGGTTATTTCATTACGAATATTTTAAATAACGCAGTTTCTTTACAGTTAGATTCCGTCCTCAATAAATATACAATTTTTGTATCGTGGTATCTCGTCATATCAGATGTGAGGCAGATATATCGTCGTCCATGGGTATATCACTGCTATGGAGTTTGAAACAGTGATATATCGAACCGCAGTTTTGAAACACTTTATGCTATCGAGTCACTTGAGTACTGTAGATATTTCTTCTCCTCGATGCGATGGTGGAAACCTCGAGTTACGAAGACGTTTACGATCGCGTGCAAACTGCCATGGACCATTTCGGTAGAGCCATTTTATATCTGAGAAGGACCAGAGAAGGCAAAGAGAATAATAGTTGTCGAATCAGATAGAAAGAGAAGGAGAAATTAAAATAGGAATGAGGAGACCTAAAGCACAAACAAAATTTAACTTCTACAATTTACATAAAATAAGTTAAATTAGACTAGCGATCCCATAAAACGGTTTCTAAATCACTTAGTCTTACTTGGCCCCATTAAACTTCAGATTAAACATAAAGACTTTTAAATTTGAATAATTATATTTTCTGCATTTTCTTCATTTTCTAGTGTTATTCTGTTATCGGTGTAATATAATACATAACCAAAAACTAGGCTGGTTTTGTGTATGAGTCTTATTATAAGTATACGAAAGGCGTGAAATGGCCTCCTGATTGTGCGAGGGTGAGCCTATTTCTATAGCAATTTCTATTCTATTTCCGTTGGCGGCGCAGCGGCCGGTGTTCAGTTATCGATTGAATGGGGAAACGCGTTTTGTCGATAAATCTATCAATATCCCTTGTTGATGGTTAACTAGATGCTGCGGCTTCCATATATACTACCTATATAATATGTACATACACTTTTAAGAATTACCTTTATAGATGATTGGAAGTTTTTTTCCGAAGCTCTTTCAATCTGAATTTGCTCAATTATACTATAATAATTAATAGTAGTTTCAATGAAATATCTCTTGATATTTAGATCCCTTGAAATTTCGCAAAATCTTATGCAAGGGATAACAATCTTATTTGTAAATCATCACTTAAAATTCCGCGAGGAACTTTAAAATCACCTATAAATTTCGTTAAAATCTCTTAAAAATTTTGTAGAATTTGGAGAAATGACTAATTTAATAGTCAAATAAAGGCTTCTAATTTATTTACAATTAGTCAAGTTCATACTAATATACACGCAGAAAAAAGTGTCTGCTAAACTTACAGAAACGGTGATAGCATGGATTTTTCTGTAATGTTTACAGAAAATTATAAATAAAGTTGGAAAATACTCACACATTCTGTAATCCCATAAGCTCTACATCTGATGTCACTATATTAACTGACGTTCTCTGTAAAATTAACAGATTTTTTTTCTCAGTTGAAGGTTGCTTATGCTACACAATTATACATACATGTATGCAGCTTGCAAGATATACTAAACATGCGGAACTTCCTCTCTTTTCCACACGTTTCCCTATTCAAATCACACCTAATTACCATCCCCTAAATTCTTCGTAGCGTCAAAAGTTTGAAAAAGGAATTAAAACTGCTTCTTTTTTAATTAAACTTGAAGGAATAAATGAGATCTCTGAGTTCTCTACGATTGGTTCTTCGCATCTTTCTATTTGAAAAGTTACTTAATGCCACTAAGAGGCATTAACTCAAACTAATTCCTCTATCGGTTAACAATTATACATTTATTGGTAGTAAACCTTCTGTACGACTGCAAAGCCGTTCACGATGTCGAAGGTCGACGTTCGAGATGATAGCGTTTCAACGGGTTCATTGTGATACTACATCTTGCAATGAGTATTTGAAAACATTAGTGGAAGCAATCTGTGCAGAAGGCAGCAAAAAATCTATCTCGCAACATATACAGCTCGTTAGCGAAGTTGAAACAGTTTTAACATCATTAATGGTCATGATGACAATATTTATCTGCGCGAAGCGAACTTATTTAGCGTATTTACACTTGCCAACGAAATGTGTTCAACTAAAAGTTATCCAGGCTCTTTCATGAACTTCGCGGTTGAACGTTGGCAAACTTTTTCTATAAAGCGAAAACGTCGCAAAAAAGATCTCAGACCAACACTGCGGCAGAGTAATGTATATTCAAGGCAGACGGTGTTTTAATGATGCTAGAAAAAAGGGATTTCAAACAAACCTGCTTCTCGCTTAGAACTTCACAGATGAACAGTGTCTAAAGTTGGACATTTCTTCTGCATGAAACTTTGTATCAAATCGAATTGTAAATTACACCTACAACTATACCAGTATTATTATCGATGGTTCTCTACCAAAGTGTATATATCTAATATTACTAATACTATAGACAAAGGTCTGTGTATATATAACTATAAGCTTTGTTTTATATTAATACGATTGAGCACTGTGGAATTCTAACAGAATTCGAATTAGACCTACGGTATTTTGAACATTCTACTACGACTGTTACAAATGCTGTTCCACTGTTTTATTATACTTTAATTAAGGTCACAATGTTAAGTTTGAATCTCTGTGTAATTCCACCATTAAAATGTACTGGTATTGTAACGCTATTGCGGTTGTTCACTCGCAGTCTATGATCTGAGCTATATGTCACAACTGGTATAATGTATTCACTATTTTGCATCGTCATGTGGCATAGAAATGGCTGATTTTCATTTTGAATCTGAGCATGAGAGATGCAATTTGGTCTAGCTAAATTTCACGACTTTCGCTCAATGTGCAGCAGAATCATATAGTATTGGTCGTATGTATGGTATATAGTATGGTTATCACATACGATATTTAAAACATTTTTATTTAGATTCTTTTTATGATAACGTTGCTTTTGTGTTGACACTCATTGAATTCAGTTTGGTTCGACGTGGTTGCAATTTGCACAGGGTCTACTATAATTATACAGATCGTTCGGAAAACGGAGATTCCAGACTCTAGGGATTTCTCGTTAACGAATTGTAGGTGTGCACATAGGTGTACGTGTATGTACAATGCCGCGTATGGTATCTATTGATTTAGCCTCTCCTTTCTTCAATATCGCCATTCACTATAGGCGCTAAGCGAATGAATATAGGTTGGCACGTAGATAAAGGAATGCGAACTCATCTAGGAATCGTATACCAGAGGCTCTCATGCTTCGAGAATTTTTCATCTATATCTATATGTCATTTGATTTTAAATTGACAATAAAGCTCTCAAGCTTTCTAGATATCTCGATAAAAAAGTTTACTTTAATTGATTCAACAAGATCTTAGACTGCATTCGGAGATTGCATCAGATAACATAATCATCGGTTTCTTTTTCTGTGTAAGCTCAAGTTATTTTCCAATGGACAGCTTCTTTAATATTAAACAGAAAAATGTTAGGTCTGTAATACACTTTATATTGCATTTCAACAATAAACTTCAATGTGCATCGTGTATTACTATTCTGTACGGTATAGCAATCGCTTTATTTCAGAAGTGTAGATGGTTAAAATTTATATTGAAAAATGAGACTTGAACATGTTCTTAAACGCTTACAGAAATTGCCTAGAAATTGGTCTAATTATAATTTATCATAATTATAATACAACTTTTACATTGGTATTCCCAATGCAGAATTTTACCCAGCGTTTCCTTGGATTTTAAGAGACTTCAAGATATTTTAAGGAATCTCAAGAAACTTTAAGATATGTATATTTTTGTCTACATTCTTGATTAAATTAATTATTAGCACGGAGAAAAGAAAATACAGCCTAATTCACCATTTAAAATAGTCAACATGCGCTGTGAAAGTATTTTTCCTGGAATTTAGTAAGTTTTACTATTTCAAATTGGAATTTATGCAACGAAAATAGCAGTGTTACCAAATTCTAGGAAAAATACTCTCAGAGCGCATGTTGACTATTTTAAATGGTAAATTCAGCCATTTTCTTTTCTCCGTGAGGGCACTAAAAAAACTATAAAGTATGGCACTATTGTTTTACATATTTTTTTAAACGCTACAGCCGCTGAACACTACTAGCTAACAAACCTTTTATATACTAAAATTGATTTATTGGAAAAAACTAAAAGAGCTGTAAACACTAAACTCTGCGATGTACTCACAAAATATTCGAGAATTTACTGTGAGCCTGTGGCCGGATGCTGAAAATAAATTGTAAGATTAGATATTGCTAAATGCAAATAGAAGTTATTTCATAGACTTTTATAGTAGGTTAATGAATACTGAAGAAATAAAGTGGGCTTTCTTGAATATTCATGGAGATCTGCAGTATAGTTTAAAGATAGAGATAATTGTCTGCTTAATTTAGAGTTCTGAAGAATCCGCAAGAGTTAAGGATATTAAAACGGCATAGCTATTCCCTTGCTTGGATAGGCTACTTTGCTATAAGCACGATAGAGTTTTGGAAAGCCTCAAGTTTACCCAAGACTCCCACATTCAAAGCTTATGCAAGATTCAGATATACTGTTGTTGTAGCTGGGAGAGAGGTTCTGGTGTAGTTCAGTTCTATAAAATTCATCGCGAAGCTCTTCATCTAAACCATTTTCATTAATTATCTTTCATAGAAACTTGAGTTTATTTGCAAAATGATTCACTGCTTGTTTATATCATGCAAAAATCTCTGGGATCTTTGGAATCAATTTAGAAAGACGTATCAAAATAAACTCATCATTTTCGCAGCTTCACGGTATTGGGTCTTGAAATAAATTTTTATAGACTGAGCAAAGCATTAGAAGATCAATGTAGAATCTACATCAGAATTTAATACATATCAGCTTATAATATTATATGGATTAAGGTGGTATAATATATCAAAGGAGCCGAAATTTTAATTGATCGAGTTGCAAACAAAGCAGAACAAGTTTTGACTTGTTTTTTACTTATATTCTGGCCTTCTTTAATATGGAGGAACACCCTGAAGTACTCACAGGAATTCCAATGTCGGTAAAATTACTGCAGTGAGATTATTCCTTGGGCCGTACTAAAAAATTAAAATTCCGCTCAGAGACACCAGAGAAAATTGTATAAATAGCCACGGGGCTCCAGAATATGGAGCGAGAATGGAGGATTTGAAGTAGGGATAAGGAACAGGGCATAAAAATGGGAGTGGTGGTAATTAATTTTTTATATTGATCTCAATTCCGGATATTCCCATAGGAAGTTAATTAAAATAATAAGTTTGTGAGTGATTAAGACTTGTTAAGATTTAAGTAAATAATTTTAGAAGTACATTATACAGGTTCTTGTTTAAATCAGAAAGATCTGCCGTTTCGGAGTGTTAAAGAGTTAAAAGGACTTGTTGTGAAAAAGTACGGCACACAAGACTGACAGGAAGATTCGTGGAGAAGTAAAAGTTTTTGCGGGCTATAATGTCGGCTGACCCTTGTCACTGATTGTGACGCATTTACAGTGTGTTGTCGCAAAGCTTGAAATAAAAATATTTTAACTACGCATGAAATATAATTTAGATGAGTTTGAGCAAATCTGAGAATATATTATAAAGTAAATTTTACTTTAAATTAAACCTCGATCTTTTTCATGAATCATATTCAAATTGTAATTGATAAGAAACATTTTAATACATTTTTGCATATTGAGGTTTTAAGGTAAAATAATTATTTAAAAATGCAAATTACATACTTTAGCTCAATACGTTTACTTTCTCTCCTTTTTTGTTCATCGTTGGATGCATGTACCCTTTAAAACCTGAAACTCGACCCACCGCTAGGTTAAGGCTATCATTATAACTTCTTCCGAATCCATAATGACTTGAATCACGCGATACGAATTTTGCACGAAGCTCCATTTCCTTTCATAATGCGATATTGCTAGCTTTCTTTGACTCATGAATCGAATTTTTAGGACCTCACATAATTCTGAGCTTAATAACACCCTCAAAAAATCGAACTAAGATTGGCTCTTTTATTGGACAATATTCCATTTACATATCAAATAATAGCACGCAAGTAAAGGCAACTTAAAAGCTGCTGAATAAAATAAAACCTTATCCTATAAAACCTTAAAGCGTTGCATTTCTTTACTTCAACTCGTACAGAAATTTTGATGGGGTCCTAATGGGGTCCTGGTCAGGTTTCCTTAGTTCTAATGTGGTCCTGACATGGAAAACTGGAAAGGACCCTACAACAAGATTAGAAAACTATTCTGGATTCATTATATGCAATATTTAATTAGTTAACTATAGTTGATTTTCTGAAAAAAATCCTATCATAAAAAGAGGCAGTAATTATATCGAATCAAGTAGTTTTAAAGAATTTTTGACCTTTAAAGTAATTCAAAGGAGTTTCAAGATTTTAGAGTAATTGAAAATCTTTGTTAAGTATTTCAAGGGATATTATATGACATTGAAGAATTTAAAAGTATTTAAAGAGAATTTAAAGCGAATTAAATACGTTTAAAGTCAATTCAAATCATTTTACAAGAATTTCAAAAGTATTCAGGGGAGCTTCAAGATTTTAAAGTAATTTAAATATTTTTGAAATTTTTTTTAGGGCAAGCAGTGATTCTAGAGGACTTAAGAGGAATTTAATAAATTTTACAAGATTTGAAAGATAGATTTTCTAAAGGATGTCAAAAGAGTTTAAAGCGATTTAAATACATTTGAAGTGAATTTAAATAATCTTACAAGAATTTTAAAAGAATTCAGGGAAGTTTCAAGAGTTTGAAGTAATTGAAGAATATTGTTAAGATTTTCAAGGGATTTTAAATGATATTAAATAATTTTAAAGGATTTCTAAATGATATCAAGTGATTTTAAAGAATTTAATGGGACTTTAAGAGATTCTATAAGTGATTCTAGAGAATTTAAGAGGATTTCATTTGATTTCAATTAATTTAAAGCGATTTCGATAGACTTCATGTGATGTTTAATAATTTAAATCAATTATTTAAAAATATATGTTAATATTCTAAGGGACTTTTAATGATCTTAACAAATTTCGAAAGCTTTTAAAAGAATATAAAAAAATTAAGTAATTTTAGAGTGATAAAAAATTAGAAAGAATTGCAAGAAATTTCAAAAAATTCTTAAAAGTTTCAAGATTTTGAAGTAATTCGAAAACAAAAAACGTTTTTAGATCTCTTATTAAAAGTTATGAAAAAAATATAATCATAAAACGTATAATAGTTTAATAATAATTTTCATGAAAACCAGTTTAAAGTTCTTATAGAAATATGTCCGTGTTTTTTGTCCAATATATATAAATATAACCATCTTTTCTACTTTCATAAATAATTAAATGTTAAAAACGTTCGGAATTTTTCTATTTTTACCTGATATTTGGTTTTAAGTTGTAAGCTTAACAGATTTTATCTGCTATAGAATAACAAATTCAACTTTAGAGGGTATAATATCTTGATCCTCGATTTTCTCCTATAGTAGCAACAAAAATTCAAGGAGGTCTAACTTTTTATGTCAATTGTGAAGATATGCAGAAAAGTTTAAAGAAATAGCTTTGTATAATATATAGATAATACTCCCAATATATGTATATTGGTATGTACATTATGCAGAACTCGCGATGGTGGTGGCGTTTGACCATCTATGGCGAAAGAACCACATAACTCGGGCTGTGCTCATCTTGTGACCACCCACACTCACTCACATGAATCCCATACCAGTTTCTCCGTGCACTCACGTGCCTCTGTGTTCACTGCAAACGCGTTCAACATCCTGTCTAACGTGACGTCTAACGGTCCAGATCCACTTCATTTAAACCTATTCCGTATCATTCAAACAATTGTTCTGTTTACACTTCTCATAATCACTGAAATTTACATATTTCAATTGCACTAAATGTAAGGTAGACTGTTGGCAATAATTTTATATATATGTATACAGTAACAGTATT
>JAUESI010001364.1:6749-21205 GCA_032275145.1 Synergus laeviventris | reverse complement strand
CAAAATCGAGAGATATTTTACGCTTTCGCCTAAGCATGTTGTCACGCCTTACACGTGATCGCTGTAAAAGATCAGTTTTAAGAATCTTGTATAGCAAATGCTACATACACTAGGACCCTCATACAAATAAATCTGTTAACACGTTGCGTTGGGAATGTTGGGACGTTCCCTCTTCCGGAAGTAAGGCACACACGAGCGACGGCAGGAAGCGCGTGCTACTCGTGAGTACAAAAGCTGGACCCATCTATATATGTTATATACTATCTAACACTTCTTACAGTCTATCTGGCTGAGTTCGTGTTATGTTCCCGGTCGTAAAATTGCAAACGTAATAATTATTTACGTGTAGCTACATAAGTTCGTCTGGTAAATAAATTGTTTAGATAATCAACTTTAATGTGACCAACAATTAGATTTAGAAAGGCGAATTTTAACTTGGTTAATTTTCATCCCGTGCAGAAATTGTCCCATTTTGTAGTCCTATTTAAAATAGGGTTCTAACGAGTATAATAATATCTCATTATTAGCAATCTTACATTGCGGTATTCCCACAAATGCGATCCTTCAATTTTTATTCTTTCTCTAAATTAATATCTAAAAATAATTTCTTTCCCGAAAATTTAGATCCTTCTTTCTGTCATGTTGCATTTTTCACAGTACATCGGATCGTTAAGACATATAAAATACGAGCTTTGCTGATCATAGTAAAAAGGAATTTATCGAAGAGAGCGCGTAGCTGTAACCGAAAAGAAAAGATTTATGATGCTGTTACTTTTTTCCGGGTCAGCGTTGCAGTAGCTGCACTTTCTCAGTCAAGCAAGCGCGAATTTAAAAATCTCATGTAAACAAACACGTAATTGGGACCATGAATTAAATCCGTGATTCGAGAAAGGTACTTGGATACAAAAGTTTAAGTTAACAAAAGGCTAGGAAGAAACTTGCAGCGACACACTCGTAAATATTTAGGAGAGACTGGCGTAATGAGTTGCTTGGAATTCTCGTAAAGGATCTCTTTTTCGTGCATTTCTGCCTCTATATGTGTAATACTATTCATCACAGAAGACTGTGGTGAAAACTCTTTGGCAAAATGAACCTAATTCAGTTGCGAGCCACAAGAGTATACGACAGTCATGCTATTCAGCGAGGATCTTAAACAAGCTAAAATTGTCTTTTTTCTTACAAAACTATTAAAAAATTAATTTAAACGTCATTTCTGTTGAAAATAATTGATTGAAAGCGAAAATGAACTACTCCTACCCGTGCAGAAATTTTGGTGGGTCCTGATGGGGTCCTGGCCAGTTTTCACTACTTCTAATAAGGTCCTGATCTGAAAAACTGAAAAGGACCAGATAATATAAAAACAAATGGTTTTAAGGAATTTATAAAGAATTTAAAAATAATTCACGGAAGTTTCAAGCTTATAGAGTAATTAAAAATCTTTGTTATAAGAATTTCAAAGGATTTCAAGTGATTCCACGGAATTTAAAAAGATTTTAAGATATTTTACAAGATTTCAAAGATATCAAGATTTCCTAAAGGATTCAAAGAGAATTTACAGTGATTTAAATATATTTAAAGTGAATACAAAGAATCTTACAAGAATTTCAAAAGAATTCAGGGAAGTTTCAAGAGTTTCAAGCTTTTTCAACAATTTTGTTAAGTTTTTCAAGAGATTTAAATTATATTAAAGAATTTTAAAGAATTTTTGGTTTAACCGATGTTTGGTTTCGACGTGGAAAACTCTTCAAAGCCCTGTTTCATTATCAACAATATTTCAGTTTTATTACATTATTTTCATGATATATTACTATTATATCGTTGTCCCATAAATGCCTTATTATATAAAAATATTTTTATTGAAAATACAAATTTCTGCCAGGGTGTCTGGGTTCTAACCCTGAAAAAATTAGTCATCGAAAAGTTCACTATATTCGACTTTAGGATACGTCAAAAGTTTTCCAAAATTTTCATAAACTTTTTTAAAAAAATCTCAAGTACTATTCGTGAAGCATTTTCTAATTTTCAAATCTTCAATATGTAAATTGTTTGAATAATTGTAATTTAAACAATTTTTTAAAAAAATTATTGATTTGGATTTTGAGAATTTCAATCACCGCAGTATATTTTCATCACTTTTTTATGTCTTCACTCGGATGTATCGGTTTTGGTACAGTCTCTATCTTTTTGAAAGTTTTCCAGTTCAGCCCTCACGTCTTTCTGAATAACCTCTGCTAGGTTTTATATTTTCCTGCTTCTTTTTTTCTTTTTATTTTTGCTTGCTTTTTCTCTCTGCTTTCGTTTGTAGCCACATTTACTCTGTCTCTATTATCTTTTAGTATAGAAACATTGTCGATATTTGTAATCTACCAAGCCGTGGAGTGCCCATCACCAACAGGCTTCTGCTGATTATTTCAATATTTCTCTTGTTAAAGCATTCACAAAAAATTGCTAGCGTCCAGTACAATAATAGGATAATAATTAATGACAGTGAATCATTTTCAATGTTCGTGATTTATAAACTTTTATAAAGTTTCTATTTTTAAATAATTATAAACTGACCGTGCAAAAATTGCCCGATTTAGCACTATTTTGCAATAAAAATATGTTAATATAATTAATGATCTATGGGGCAATGATTATAGTAGTAATGACTCACTCCTAACTTAAAATAAAATGCAATAAAACTAAGATATTGTTGATAATGAAACAGGTATTGAAGAATTTTCTACGTCAAAATCTAACATGGGGAAAAGTAGGGAATTCCCAACATTTTACACAATTAATTATTTATAAAAATATTGTTGACAAAACACAGACATATTTTTACGAACATTAAACAGATTTTTGATGAAAATTATTATTAAACTACATTTTATGATTATATTTTTTCATAATTTTTAATAACTAGAGAGTTAAGAAGATTTCAAAAGATAAAAAAAGTTTTTAAGTGATCTCAATAATCACGTGAAATCTTTTGAAATCCTTTCACATTTTTTTATAATTTGGAAAATTCTGAAACTATGTATTTTGAATTTTGTTTTAAATTCCATAAACACTCTTTAAAGTCACTTGAAATCTCTCGAAATCGATTTATAAATTTCCTAAAACCATTTACAATCCTTTTATAAGTTCCCTAAAATAACTTAAAATGTCAAGTCCTTTAAGATTTCTTGAAATTTTTTTCTTAAAAATCTTTTAGATTCTCTAGAGTCACTTGAAATTTCTGCACGAGCTGATTCCAAATTTAAAAGATATGAAATTTTTTTCATTCTTGTAAAAAAGTGACTTGTTGTAGGCACTGGTTTTCCCCTTGCGGTAGTAAAACAGTAAATACGGGAAATGAAATTAGTCGAGGAATTTTCATGTAGCTCAGTGGCAATGTGTCTTTTCTTATTTTTCCGTGAACGGTTTACCGATATTTTCGGCTTTCACGAAGTTCTTCACCGCCCTCCTTGTTCTCATTTTCTCCTGTCGATCTCTGCTTTCCTATTCAATTTTCGTGAAATTTCCCATGTAAATCTAGTAACGCAATTTTCATCCAGTCCTTTACTTTCCAAGATTTTCTCTCTGGCAATCCGTCAATAGACGGAAAACTACCGTAGCGTCAAGAGGGATAATTGATTTAGGAAATATTCCAGAAAAGGAGAAAGGTATACAATCCATTATTATTTTAATCTCACTTCAATCAATATGATGGAAAGTGAAGGAACATTGTACATCATTCTTAAGCATTTTAATGAAGTACCTCCAGATTTTTGCATCGTATAAAAGTGTAGGAATTTCTCTGCGAATTATATTTTTAAATTGAAACATTCTCTCATTACGCGTATACAGAACAGAGTCTAATCAGTTGACTCTCGATTGCAAAAGCTGAATATCAGCTCTGTGTGACCGCAGTCGACCTAGTCTGCCATCTCTCAATCTGTATTCGCGTGACTAATTGCCTAATTAGCGCTCAGATGCGAACCACGGCGAATTGATTGATCCAAACCGGCTAACAGACTAATTCGCATAGAATCGCTGCCTTAGCGTCTGGTAATCTCTGTCATAATAAGAGCTCGTTTCGTCCAATTTCGGTTTCCGATTCCACTATTCTTTTCAACTTTTCGCTTACGACAAACCGCAATTCTGTCTCTTCTGTAGCGACACTTCACTTCCACGAAACTTTTCAGAAGCATAATGATTCTTCGCAGGTTACTTTAACAGCAGAACTGGTGTTAAATTAATACGATTTTCCCGTGTTGAAACTCGTATTTTGTCGAGCAAAGTTACATATAAAAGAGAAACGTTATATCATGTTCATAAAATGTTGCACTTTGAATGCGAGGTTGTCGCAAAGCAGACTGCATATAATATCATCTCGTAAATGCGATTCGATCAATGCAATCCAATGTCTTTGGCCATCACGAATATTGAATAGAAATCAAACTCTCTCATTAAACGTAGAATTTATCACTTTCCTATTCAGACGCATTCAATATTTAGACGTCCGTAATATTTTATCGCCTTATAAAAAGTATCCGTGTAAAAAACGTAAAATTAAAAAATATTGCTTCCTATTCATGAGGTGTTGTCTGGAATTCTGCTTTACGATAACTTTGCATTGAAACGCAAGCCAATACTTTTTAAAGCGAGAGTTCAAATTTTGTTGAATGCTTCTCAATGCAATTAAATGTCAGAAAAGTTTAAAGCAAAATTAATGCTTTTTAATGCGACAGTTCGTGAATGCGAAGCAATGTTTTTCAATTTGACGGCTTTTGCAGAGAAACATGGTATGATTCATCCTCTTATTAATTTAATTATTGATAAAAAGTACATTATTAATTGAGATTTACTTCAAAGAGAGAGAAGATTGATACACGCAATCACAAAGCTGCGAATGCAATTTTAGATTCCAACGACTTTGATCAGCAATTGGGAAATTGCACGAAATGGGCCGTGACATCAGCAACCTGAAGCATTACTGTGATTGGGCACTTATGGTTTGCGTCGGTGAAGGTCACTTTCGTGCCTGTTTCGTGACGGTTATCATGATGAATCTATGTGTTACGCGATTCCTCTACCGGAAGTTCGTCTTCCTTAAGGTCTATTTAAGGTTTGATTCTCAAGCCGGGTTCAATCAGTTTTTCAGATAAAATCACTTTGGGATTATGGTATAAACAATATATAACAATATATTGCTGAAGCTCGGCTGCCATAATCGCGCCTATAACGGAAAGATAACTATATGGCCTGCACTTGACAACCAATTAAGGCTTGGAGTACTGCGCCGCATCTGGGCCGAACTCTGCTTTTTCCTCATAAAACATGATAAAAATGAAGGTGCATGAATATCACCCAAATTCCAATTGACATAAGTTGAAAATCAAGTTATCGAACACCCATTTACTACGATTTTTATTTATCCGAATTGTCGACGGGCATAATCTCTATATTCATCCTAAATGATGTTTACTATATTTTTTGTTATATCGAATTGTTATTTCACATAATTACCCCATTTCGGAACCTCAATGCGGCAAAATATTAATTTTTCCTATAGGTACATAACCTATAGTATTCTTTTCCGAATCTTCATGTAACAGAATTACCATTTGTCTTAATACAATCCAACATAAGAATAATTGCGCGAAATTCAAAACCAACCAATCAAAATTGTTCGCTCGAATTTTAAATCATTGTGATAGGGTAATTTTGAATTTCGCGCAATTATTCTTATGCCGGATTGGTATTACGACAAATGGCGATTCGAGCAAAAGAATTGGGATCTGAAATTATGACGTCAGAAAGGGACAAGATGGCCGACGACAAGGGGTCACTTTGCAACTGATACATATATGTGTGTTGTTAGAGGTTTTTAATTGTTTTCGCGTTTAGTATGTCAAAGACGATGCTTAGTATTGTTGAAATTTCTCGGTTTAAATTATCCACTCCTTCATTCGCTGGACTGGACACATATTACTTTGTGGTAAACAGCCGGATGATAAAATGAGCATAAAACTATGATATGCTTTACATTGGAAAAAAGTATTGCGGTCTCTTCAGAACCCCATTTTAAATAAGGCTGACGGGGCAATTTCTGCACGGGTATATTCAGTTCTACTCACATTATTTTTTATATACTTTTGGATGAAAAAAATATCTACGAATGAGATGCTATATCCGAGGCTAAATCAAAACAAAAGGTGAGGACACATGGCGATGGCCAAGATGGATGACCGCTAGAGGTCGAAAGTGTCAATAGAGTGACTGAAGAAGATCGATTGTAGAACGTGACGATGTTATATTATGAGATTTGGCGGATTATGCTCAATAAAAGTTTTCAAATATGTTTATAGGGGAAATTCAAACAATAATTTAAAACGGATGACATAATAAATACATATATAGATGGACCCACTGACAAAGTATTGAGACTGATGATGAATCTGAAAATTGAAATAAAATTGCCGATCATGAATCTTAACTCAGTTTATATGCTGGTGATCTGTTATTTTTGGTTGGAATGTTAATGAAATATTAGTTAATTAATGCTGGCGTCGCGGTGTGACATCTATGTGCAAGTTCTTAAAATATGAAGATGCGGTAACTGAAGTTGTATGGAGGAATCTGCGTAAAAAAAGACTCAGGGACGTCGAGCATTTTCATGATTAATGTATGAGAGACAGGCGCCAATCGACCTGCCCTCTCAGCAACAACAGCTAGCAATAGCAGCAACTTGGAGCTCGTTGCAGTTTGTGAGTTTGCAACCGAGTCGGTCTTCCAATTGATCAGTATAATGATCAGCCACTGGAATTATGCTACTTGCCCGGTGTAATTGGGACTGAAACGAGATCGAGTCGTATGTATCACTGAACTGGTCCCTTATTGATTACGTCATGATAGTAAAAAAATTCTGGATTCGAAACATATATGCGCTTACTCCTCGGTTATAGCCTGGGTGAAGTTTTTACGGAAGGTGCATTTCTTCACTGAATAAATACAATGATTGGTAAATTGGCGGAATTCTGCTGATTCAGATTTAGGGATCCCACGTGGAATGATTCTACGGAAAATGTTCTATGTATGGAATTTCCATACGTACATGAACTCTCTTGAACTCTCAACGTCAAACTCAAATTTAATTGAACTTTTTCGTAGAATATTTCAATGTTGGATCTTAGGGCAAATGTTAAACGTATGGCGTCACTATTTACCGACCTTATTACCATTTATATTTTTTTCTGGCTTCTAGTTTTTAAATTAAAGAAAAAATCTTGCTGAAATGTTTGGAAATTACCTAAAATATATCAGTGAAATTTCTATAGTGGAATTTCTACATATAGAATTTCCGTAGAAGACTTTCCATTGAGTCTTTCCACATGGTTCGACACAAGATTCCGCTTCTAACAGTATATTTAGTTTTTCATAACAAATTATGTTTTTTCAACATTTTTGGCGTGGTTGTATACACGAAGATACAAAGATTAGAAAGAGCAGTGAAAGGAAATGACAAGAGCTAAGTGAATTCGACACGGTCTGGATTGTAATGCGTGTATGAATTGTGTACGAGTACATTTGTTGCAGTTTGTTATCATTGCACACAACTCTAATTACATTAATCTAAGTGTAGAAAACCAACCATTTCTGCAGAACATGAAGAACTAAATGATAAGCGCCAAATGATAACGAAGACAAGTCTGTGTTTGTTTTTGATAACACTATGTAGGGTTAAGGCACGAAAAGTAAGATATATAACATTCATGTTCTCCTTTTTTTAAATAAAACTAGCGAAGCATTATTTTGTTTCCATTCTTAAAACTTCCGAGTGATTCAAAAGCCAATTAGGTTTTAAAAAATAATATATAAAAGATTTTCGAGACATTTTTAGGGAAGAACCATTTTTTAGAGTAGAATTTCAAGAGGTTTTAGGGAAATTTAGGGGATTTAGACGATGTACATGCAATGCAATTTTAAAAAATTTTAATTTTTTAAATTTTGTCCGAGTTTTCGTCACATTTTAAGAAATTTTAAAATGTTGGTATTATAGGAGTTTTTAAGGGATCTTAAAGGTTTCTTTTATACATTTTAAAATTGTAAGAGATTTCAAGAGGTTCCGAAGAATTTTGAGAGATTTCAGCGAATTTTAAACGATTTCGAAGGCTTTCGTGAAATTTTAAGAGAGTTCAAAAGGTTTGTAGGAGTTTTAAGGGATTTTAAGAGAATTCAACAGATTTTTACGTAACTCTTTTGATGCATCAAAATTTTGTGATTAGTTCCATACATTTCTATGTGAAATATACTGGCTTTTAAAATACCACAGGATTCTCATTGATGGGAAGAGGCCATTTAGAAAATGACACTCCCTTCGGTCAGATTTCTTGAATTATTTAAATTTCAATTTCTTCAGCATACCAATGTCATCACATTTCCATGTGTCCGCCAGGAAGTATCGAATAGTTTAAGACTTAACGTTCGATCTTAACTTTTTATTTAAATATTCGGATTGCAATTGTTCTTAAAGTCGATTTGTAATAATAATAAAAATAATATGACTATAATTACAGAACTCTTTTTTACTTTTGTTAACATTTTATTGAGAATGGTTTAAAATTGAATAATTTATTGCTGAAAAGCCAATATCATTGCATTTTTGAAATTTGTTCAAAGTTAGACAAGGAATCATGGAGACGCTGGAAAAATCATGGAATTTTGAAATTAGATTTCTGTATCATCTCATAATATATTTCCAATAAATATTTACATTATTTATCTCATGTTTTATCGAAATCGTTTTTAGTAAAATCCACTTTTCTATTTGGCAGAAAGAATAATTGAAATGTTATGTCACCCGAAAGTACCTAAATCAAGAGATTTAAGGTGTCTTCGGTATCTGACGAAAACGCAAACAGATAAGAGGAAATGGAAAAGTGGTTCTCCAAAATCGATACCAGGACATGTTTCTCCTTTTAACTCGAGAATAGCCTTCATAATCCTGACTGCAGTGTATGCCAATGAAGTTATAAAAAGAGATTTTAAAAGACGTCATTGCTAATAATGCAAATATAATACCTGAGAAAGGTTTGGAATCTTGAAGTATTCTGAAACAATTGAAATTTAAATAATAATTCAAGAAAGCTGACATCTTGCGCTTGCACATTGGTATCAATAAAATTGGTATGGTAAAGAGTGTGACAGTCGAGTGGAGAAAATTTGATTCTTCAGCAAGATGTTCAGAAAAATGCTTGGAAATTGCCTTTTGATGTCAACTAAGATTGCTTCGATTCTGACAAGGTGTATACCTGTTTTCTGCGGGTACTCAAGGAAAACTGCTGATCCGGAAGGGTACTTCTATTTTAATTAGTTTCGCCGGATCTTATACCGTGCGAACGGTATTGTCTTTCTAGAAATCTGTAGACCGTTTGCATTTTTACGGCAGCAACAGACACTCAACTTCTCCATTCCACATAAAATCGTCTTTTTATATGAAATTGAATCATAATGCCTTTAGTAGGCGTCTATACAATATTTATGTATATTTACAGTAAAATGTTTACATCTTTTCAAGGGGTTGCTCAAGCTTTTCTTAATTACCTGAAGTTTACTTTCGCACGAAGCCATATAGAATAGCGATATCGATTGCTAATAAAAGAGAACACGACGGGTTTAACGTTTTATTCTCGTTTCATATTATACGTGTTATTTTATTGACATTTTAATTATTATCAATTTAAAAACAAGTAAATAAGATTTCTATATCCCGTTTGCAGTTTCCAGTATTTAATCTTATTATTCCTCCATTTTTTCTGAAGATGTAGGCATATAACTTATTTCAGTGTATAAAATCATCGTCTTGTAGTTCTCTTATCGTTGCTGGGACTTCACAGTTAAACATAAAACGTATCAAGAGGTCAAGTTTACGATTTCCTTAGAGCATTCGTCATCCCTATAGTCAGCACAATAAGATAGAGCGAAAGAAAGAATTAACACAATATTTCTCTTCTGTGCGACTGACGCGACTTTACAAGAATGTATGATTGTGCGTGTAACTAAAATAACAACAATCTACAATCATTGTGAATGACTTTTATTAATGAAAGCTAAATTTAAGAATGCCGTTTCCACGGCGATTAAGGAGGACATGCAAATAGCACTCGACTCTCAGTCTGAATTATGTAGTTCAATTTTACTAATTAATAGTAGTCTCTTACTAATCCCATTAGTAACAAGGACAAACTAAATGAATTATTGGTAACTCCTTACTAAGTGAATTAGTGACAATATTCAATGAAATATCTTACAAAATTTTAGATTCCTTAAAATTCCGCAAATCTATTAAAAGGCATGAACAAATTTGCTTATTTTGTACAAGAGAAGGTCCAAAAATTAATTAAAAAATAAAAATTATAATTTGAAAAACCAGGACAAAGTAAAAAATCCTGCGGAGGGCATGAATAACTCACACAGTCCCTAAAATGAGAACATTTCCGGGGAAATCCGGACGGATGATCACCCTACGACTTTAGGATATACGTGAAAAGTTTTGAAATATCTTATAAACTTTTTTTAAAAATCGGCAGCTCCAAATCTTGTCTTTCTAAATTGGAATCAGTTATATAATAATTTATAATTATTACTGATTTCAAATAGTGACACCGTTATAGCTATAAATCAGTTATATTTTCTAATATTTCAATCTGAATTAAATAAATTTAACTAATTAATAGTAGCTTCTTACTAATTCAAATGGTGCGAAGTCGTTTACTAAAAATTAGTAAAAATGTATACTAATTCCATTCGTAACAAGGACAAACTTAATGGAATATTTTTAAAATTTGTAGATCCCTTAAAATTTCGCAAAATCTTTTTAAAATCATAAGAGTCTATAATATATGGTAAATCGCCTATAGTTCCATGAGGAGCTTTAAAATCACCTAAAATTCGTTAAAATTCCTTGATAAGTTGCCCAAATCTCTAAAAAGCTTTTAAATTACTAGAAACCCTTTAAAATTCCGTGAAAAAAATGATTAATTCATTATAATTCTTAAAAATAACTTAATAAAACTTTTAATTAGTGACATTCTTACTAATTCAGATTTAAAAAATTCTGAATATATTTCCTCTCTTGTGATCATTTGATAATTGATATACGCAATATCTTTGATACACGGAGAAAATGTGTTCACGAAACTTTACTCTACTGTTCAACAAAGTTCGGATATAAGGACAAGTTGGAGATTTTCTCACAGAATTTTACTGTACAATATTAAAGTTTACCAAACTGCCATGTATTTTATAACTTTTGGTATATCACTGATTACTGCGAAAATGTGAAAAAATCTCCAACTTGTCCTTACAGCCCAACTTTGTTGAACAGTTCAGTAAAGTTTCATGAAGACATTTTCTCCGAGTATCTATTTGGATCAAATTTAATCACTCTTTGATATCTGCTGAGAGCTGCAAAGACTAATTATAAAAATAATATCGCACGATAAAATCCACAGAAAACATATATCAAGTCGCAAAGACCCGCTTCATGTGTTTTGACACATTCTAATATCCGACATTGTGGAATGTCGACAATGTAGCTGATGACAAGTTATTATCCGATCTTTTTTGAAATCTTCTTTTCCTAAAATGGTGTACCTTAAATAATTCAAATCCCAAAAGACTAAAGTTTCCTTGATAACGTGGAATGCTTCGTTAACCCAAATTGCTTTTAAGATTAGGAAGAGTAGCCTACATCCGCAGAGATGCCTGACCGGAACAGAGTCCTCTTCTTTGGCCCTGATCCAAACACGATGCTGTGGTGGCTCCCCTAAATTTATTGCTTAATCACTTTAAACGGGTAACTCGATAAATACAATAAAGGAGTTTTAAAATGTCCATTCTTATTTAACTTTAATGTATGCCTTTGTTTTCTCCTCTTTACAAGAAGAGGCATGATTTCTTTTTCGATAATGTTATCAAAGTAGGAACAAATAAAATAAGAACAAATGAAAATCGCGACTTCAATAAAATAAGTATCTCTATTTAACAACAATGAAATTTGCAATGACGTTAGTGACCGTATGTATAGAAAAAACAATGCCTCTGGGTAAAATCGATCAAAAGTGCGTTATATATTTGAAATCGCTATTGAGTATTGCTCATAGGAACTCTCCGTAGCCCTTCACAGAGTGGGATTTGCTTTGAAGCAAAAAACCAATTTGGCACGTTTCCCACTCGTTATTTTCGATTACAAAAAGATGAATTATTGGCATCAAAAGAAATATGAATATCCAATTTATCTCCTTTAAACTATCTAAATCTGTTGTTGAGAAGTTTGCGAAATGAAATGTATAATTGCGACAGATAACAATAGCAAATAGTGATGTCCCGGAAGTTCGCATCGCTCTTTTGAATTTTCCCAAAAATAATTTTATGCTGAATTCTACTCAATTTGGGCTTTATTTTACTGCATAGGATTTTATTGAAAAATCAAATTTAGAGACACAATATTTCCAAAATACGATTTTTGAGCAAGCACGGTTTCACACAATAATTTAGTATGAATAGCAGGACAAGTGAAGCTATCGTAATCATCGAGACTTTCAATAAGGGACCAGTTCGCCCTCGATTTTGTGGATAGGGAAACTCACCAAGTGCCTCAGGGGTGTCCAAAAGAGGTTAGGCATAACTAAGCCGGCTTATCGAGTCAAATACCCTGGGGATTTCTTTCAGTTCTACTAAAACTTACCTCTTGCTTTGAGCCCCTATATTTTCAACCCTAAATTTCATCTGATCCGTAGCAGCAAATTTCATTCTTTAATCTCAATCGCCCTTTCAACCACAAGAAAAAGTCGTGAAGTCATTTTAGGACTATTTTTTATAGACATCTGCTGCCATGTATTAGTATAGAAATAAACATGAATACCTAAGATAAGAATATCTTATATTCCAGCATTGTCGTTAAAATAATGAAGAGTGTTAAAAAGTTCGTTAAATAGCATATTTAATCTGGTTAATGTATAAATGGACCAGAAACAACTTCCGCTGCTTTCATTATACTTTAACATAAATGCGAAGATATAAGATTACTTTAATGAGATCCGTGCTTCACAGGTTCTTTAATTTATGGTTCCATTTGACTTCATTTTTATATTGAATTAACTAGGAGTTTTCTTCGTTGATTGCAATGGCCACAGTCTCTCTTTCTAAATATATGAAACAATATTGAGGGCTGAGGGTAAAACAGATAATAAATGAAAAAGAAGAATTACAGAATTACAGGCTATTCTTTTCATCTATTGGTAACTCCACGAAGATCCTGCTTGCTGCTTTGAGTTCAGAGTTCACTGGCCCTTTAAATATACTATCAGACAAACACATACAGCATATATACCCTACAAACAGTAAACACACACGAGCATCAAACGAAACCGCACATACACATGAATTTAAGTGGAAGAGGCACACCGACTACATCAAACTGCTTCATGGCTATATAAGTGCTGATTGAAAGAAGGGCTTCAAATCGCACATTCAACAATGCAATTTACTTCAAGGAAAGAGCGATTCCTAAGTAGCCTATTAAAGTAATAATCGACCCAATGGAGACGAAAATATTTATGGATTGTATTTCCTAACCAATAAACTCTTTATTCATATTGCTGGGCTGCAGTGTCAGACGATTTTTTTATAGCATTTTGTTATTTTTAATTTTTTGGAGAAAAATTATGCTTTTTAATAAAATCCATTTATGGAAAGGGTTGTGGTTTTTCGACGCTTAATATTCATTAATATAATATAAAACACTATTTTTGACCTTTTTTGAATGATGTTAGTCAATTAAAATTAAAAACAAAAATCAAAATTGTGTATTAGTTTTAAAAGCGAAATTAATGATTAAATAAATCATTTGATAATGTCAGGGGAAACTTTTTAATTTGGACTTTATCCAAGAGCAAAGTTTGAGTTTAAGACACTGGGGAATATAGACAACTAAGGCGGATTGCACTATAAAATTATTGGATTTTGCATTAACTTAACCGTGTATACTGGTATAGGGTGACCCAGATACCTGTTCTGTCGTAAAGTTTGCAATATTTTTCTTTTTAACGTGGAGGCAAAATAAACAACTTTAACATCAGTAAACGTTCAGTAATCAGATTTTTAAAATAGCACCGTGTTTCACCTGCAATAATCGTCAAATTGAAAAGCATTGCTTGGGATTCACAAGATATTATCTGGAATTCTGCTTTTCATCAATCTCGGATTCGGACATCCTGAGTCAAAATTTTAACCCTTTTTATATCTCTAATTACAGAATTTAATAGGTCTTTGGAGAACCTGTAGACGTAGAGGTTTTAATTTTTATTAAAATTAGGTTCTCTTTTAGTCCTCCAAGATGGCACATAAATTCATTTTTAACACCCAGCAGGACTAAAAGAGGACTTTATTTTTATTATTATTATTATTATTATTATTATTATTAT
>JAUESI010001288.1:22218-41508 GCA_032275145.1 Synergus laeviventris | reverse complement strand
CATTTTAAAATCGTTAAAACCATTTCAGTTTCGTAAAAATCACTCGATAATCGTCATAATACTTAAAATCTCTAGAATTTTTTTTAAAGATCTTAAAAATTTCTGAAAATTCTTTTCAGTTCCCTACAATCCATTAAATCCATTAAAATCGTTTGAAATATTTTACAATTCTTTAAGTATTCCTTAAACCTACTTGTTCCAATGTAATTACAAATGTTGCAAATAATAATGAATCCGAAATTTTTTTTTTGAATCTTGATTGGGTTACAACCAGTTTCTCCTACGTGGACTATTTACCACGTATATCATGACTCAGTGACTCACCTTGCGCGGTCCTTTCCATTTTTACAAATAGGGACCACATTACAACAAGGGTCAACAATTCAGGACCCCACCTGGACCTCATAATAATTTCTGCAAGGGTGAAAAAAGTCTAACTCGAAATACATCGAAAAATCTAAAGCTCCTTGTTGATCAATACAGATGATTGGTTACTACAGGTAAGCCGGAAAATTCTAATTACAATAGTAATTGATATAATAGACATTCTAAATTCTCTAAAATATACAACTTTATTTGATAGAAGTGTAAATTTTATTTCTTACATAGAACCCATCGAGATTCGAAAAAATAATCGGACTTAGAGAAACCTATAATTTTAACATAAGATGCAATAATATTTGGTTTTTTCACTGCATATTCTCTAGATTATTTACTAATATGTGGCTGGTTGTGTGTAATTTGTAGAGTTTATGATTATGTCGGTTATGTGTGACGATTCTGGTTAAATAGGAGCATGGTTTCCGCGATCCAAGTCTTGTATCTAGGATATTGCAAGTTTACAAAAACATCAGGATGAGTCCAACCTGATACACCTCCATTCCAAAAGTGTAACCCAATCAACCACAATTCATTATTCTCTGCAATAACTATAGGTGCACCCGTATCCCGAACGCCACAATATTTATTTCCAGTTGAATCAAAAGTGCAAATATTACTATCTAAAATCGTAAAAGTATTTGTGTACAATGTTGCACAATCATGATTGCTGATGATTGGTATTGTGATTGCTCTCAGATAATTAGGATGTGCCGTTCCGGGACTGAAATTAAAGATCACACAAACCTTAGATTATCCATTGTCAATTAAATACATGTCGGGGGTTTAATATATGACTGATAACTTACTCTCCCACAGCATTACACCCCCATCCAGCAACTGTACCATACATTCCGGGTTGAATACGTCCTTGATACAGCTTTATATTAAGAGTAGATGGAGAATAGACGAAAGATGGAGTAACGGTTATCAAGGCAATACCTTCGTCAGCTCTAGGAGAATGATCACTCAGACGTATTCTTTTATCTGTTACGTTATGAATTATATAACGACCATTGGTGGTCCTTCGTGAAGTTCCAGAGATAACTCTGTACACCGATGTGTTATTAACAACACAAACAGCAACAGTTAGGACAAAGTGATTCGACAATATAACACCAGCACAAAAACTTTGAGCGTTGTATCTTTTAACATTTACAACGTAAGGAAAAACTCTAATAGACTGTTTTACATCTCCACCTGGTTCGCGATTAATTACACGCTTTTGACGGACGGGAACTTCCAATGAGTCGACATCTGCAATTTGCAAAAATACCTGTGTAGTGTTTTTTTCATCTGCCAGTACATCATTCCAGATATAGTTTTATAAAACACGTGATAAGACTTACCAATACTCTTTTCTGCAAATATAATTCCTTGGCACAAAACGCCGAAAAGGACTAGAAGATTCCAATATGTTTTTGCTGACATTTTATCTACTTGATTTACGCAGTTCAGGTGATGAAATGATACTTCTTACTCTCTAAGTACTATTTTTTTTGTCTTTTATACCCTCGTTTTATATACGCACAGTAATTGTTGCCACTTCCTTATTACTACAATGAACTTGAGGTGTTTATATAGTTTACGAAAAAATATTTATGTCGTTTATCACCTATTGGATTCAGAAGTGATACCATATCTACAAACTGTAAAATTCAGCACGTTCGTCTTTACTTTCGTCTTTATGCTTACGAAATTATTTTAAAATCGTTAAAACGATTTCAATTGCGTAAAAATCACTCGATGATCGTCATAATACTCAAAATCTCTAGAAATGTTTTAAAAGATCTTAAAAATTACTGAAAATTCTTTTCTGTTCCCTACAATCCATTAAATCCATTAAAATCGTTTGAAATATTTTACAATTCTTTAAGTATTCCTTAAACCTACTTGTTTCAATGTAATTACAACCTCTTTTAAAAATAATTTCTTTTTTTGAGATGTTAACTATTTAAGTAATCAGATGTTGCAAATAATAATGAATCCGAAATATTTTTTTCAATCTTGATGGAGTAACAACCAGTTTCTCCTACGTGGACTATTTACCACGAATATCATGACTCAGTGAATCACCTTGCGCGGTCCTTTCCATTTTTACAGATAGGGACCACATTAAAACTAGAGTCAACAAGTCAGGACCCCACCTGGACCTCATAATAATTTGTGCAAGGGTGATAGAAATTCAAATCGAAATATATCGAAAAATCTAACGCTTTTTTCTGCTGATCAATACAGAGGATTGGTCAATACAAGTGAGGCGGAAAATGTTAATTACAAAAATAATTGATTTAATAAACATTCTAAATTCTTTGAAAAATACAAGTTTCTTTTAACAACAACATCTGGCATTTTCATTGTATATTGTGTAAATTATTTATATTTGGCCCGTTGTGTGTAATGTGTAGATTTTAATGATTATGTCGGTTATCTGTGATGATTCTGGTTAACCCGTTGAATTCCACGTCAGTTTAACAGGGATTGTCCATGGTCCCACGATACTTGATATTTGATACGTTATCGTCACTAATAATTAGTATTAAGACTTAAATTTTTTCAAACACGTGCAACAGTTGATGCAAAGAGAAATATAAATTATCTATCTCCTTCGCTATAGACAAACGCAGAATCGATCCATTTTCATCTCACAGAATCGAGGTCAAAATTCATTCAGTAACACCTGCAGCCACAAGCCATCTCTCACTCATTAAGATGACCATGGTATATTACTTAGAATTATCAAGAATCTAAGGAGAAGACGGGGAGAGCAAGAAGAACCTAGGGTTTACCCACCCGCGATATAACAAAAAATGCGAATAGCGAGTGGAAGGGTAGTCGAGGAGGTAAGATACAGAACGAGTTTGGGTCAGTCGAGGGCTCGGGATTGAGCGGTGAGCATCTTCAAGGTCTGGGCAGGACCCGCGACTTATCGTGGTATCTGAGTTTGGAGCGCTAATAAGGCGATATCACAAAGTTGAGTTCCGGTCGCCGGTGGCCCCAGTGGAATTCGACGTGATAATTATGCTTTAGGCGATCCAAGTCTTGTATATAGGATATTGCAAGCTTACAAAAACATCAGGATTAAGCCGAACTCCAGCTCCCCCATTCTTAAATAGTATCCCAACCAACTTCCACACATTGTTCTTCTTAACAACTAAAGGTGCACCCGTATCATGAACGCCACAATATTGATTTCCAGATGAATCAAAAGTGCAAATATTACTATGTAAAATCGTAAAAGTATCTGTGTACAATGTTTCACAATCACGATTGCTAATGATTGGTATTGTGATTGCTCTCAGATAATCAGGATGTGCCTGAGATGTGCCTGATGTTTTCTGAGATTATCTGTTGTCAATGAAATATACATTAAGGGTGTTTAATATAATTACAACCCCATACACAGACGGTACCATTGCTTATGGGTTGAATGCGTCCTTCATAAAACTTTATGGTACGAGTAACTCCACAATAGACGAAAGATGGAGTAACACTTATCAAAGCAATACTTTCCTCAGGTCTATGCGTATGATTACCAGTGCTGATCCTTTGTACACCTCTATGTTATACATAACACAGTTAGCAAGAATGAGGACCATGCGAGTCGACAGTATAACACACATACAAGATTGGGGAAGGTTGAATTTTCTAATAGATGCAACGTAAGCAAAATTTCTTTGGTGGACGAGAAGTTCCGACGATTGGTCTGCAATTTGCAAAAATACCTGAGTCATGTTTTTTTTATTTGCCAGAACAACGTTAAAACCATTTCACTTTCGTAAAAATCACAAATATAATCAAATATTTTAACAAATCTGTGGAAATACGTTAAAATTTTACGATGAACTGCGCAGTTTTTTTGAATACCTAAAAATGGTTTACAAAACATAAAACATCGATTTTTATCTCTTAATATAATTCCCTAAAAGCTTTAAAGTTCTGTAAAGTCGATAAAATATTTCAAATATCAAATTTATTAATATATTTTTACATTTCTTAAAATTCTATAATATGATTTAAAATCCTTTTATATCCTAGAGAATCCACTAAAGTTATTGCAAAAATTAATCAAATTCCCTGAAATCCTTTAAATTTTCACAAACTTAAGAGTCCTTGTGTATAGTTAAATATTTTAAGGGGTGAAAAATAAAATTAGTTAATTATTGGGGTGTCAAACATATCAGGCAAGTCAAGTAAAAGTCAAGGGAAAATTGGAGTAGCAGGCGGAGAAAATAGAAAATTATCTAGTCACAAGAATAGTAAATTATAGTTTAATTAACCGATTTTAGTAGATTTCCAAGGATTTTCAAGGATTATAAAGAATTTAAAAGCATTCTTTAAGTTGATTCTATAGGTTTTTTAGGATTTCAAGAAATTTTCAACAATTTTAATGGGATGTCAAGAGGATTCTAAGATTTTTTAAATTATTGCAAGAGATTTTTATGATATTTAAAAAATTTCGTGAAATTTTAAATGATTTCACCAGATTTTAATAATTTTTGAACTTTTCAACGAAGGGATTTCAATAAGTTTTCAATATTATTAAAAGACGATTTGCAAAAAATGTCAAAAATATTTTGAGAAATAAAAAAATTTAACACTTCTTCGTGTAATTTTCAACAATATTCTAAGAAGCTTGTAGGAATTAAAAAAAATTTGACATTTTAAAAGTTTTTTTAAAGGATTTTCTAATTCTTCATTTGAAGTTTAAAGGTTTTCAAGAGATTTTTATCATTTTAAAAATATTTTGAGGAATTTAAAAATATTACATGAATTTTTAATAGATTTTAAACGTTTTTGTGAAATTTAAAGAAATTTCTAGAGGTTTCCAATAATCATTTTAAAAGATTTTGATGAATTTTAATAGATTTTGAGGAATTTTCTAATAACTTTTTTTTAAACTCAGTATTGACATTAAAGTTTGTCGCTGAATTAAAAATATTTTTATTTTAATAAGAAATTACGAATAATAAAGTAGGCTAATAAAAAATAGTATGCATGCTGGAAGCTTTCAGATTTGATTCATATTAACATTTCCTGGTAGTATTTTGAGAATGCTCGGAAAGGCAAAATTTCGTAGTGATAATTAACATCCCATGCAAGAAATAATTTCCAATTTCGTAAGAATGAGGTTTTAATATTCAATTCAGAGGAGCTATTCATTTTGATGGAACTCTTTGTTTTCAAGAGCATTCATTTTAGTTTTTCATTAGCGTCGCTGCAGGTCGAAAAATGTGTATAAGGGACAAAATTACATTACGCTATGCAAAACAATGCATTCTCAAAGGATCTCCAGAATTTCCGGCTGCATCTGGCATTGCCTTGTTGCCTTGTACGTGGCATGGATCAAAATTAAATAAGGTCAATTATTGGTATCGAAGAGAAATGCAGATTCAGATGAGGTTTTGGTTGAAATATGGTAGAACTCTTCAATTCGATTTCATATTTGAAAATAGAAGATAGAAAAAGAAAGACAAATTTTGTAACGAACTTATTATGAGTACTCAGAGTACTTAAAATTTGGAAAACTTATAAACTGATAACTTTGTCAAAAAATTATAAAAATATTTCTTTAGGGTATAATATTTTTTTAAATAAACTTTATGATTTGGGATATAAATTTTAAGACAGTTTTCGAGATAGAAAGAAAAGGCAGAAAAAGTTATATCGGAATCAGAAAGAAGAAAATTAATAAATATATATATATATTAGAAATTAGAAATCTATCTACCTTATCTGTATAATGTCTCAATAAATGTAGAAATCAATAGTTTATAAACTATGACACTTTAAAGAAATATATAGTAGCGAACAATTCAAATTTGTACTTATGATTTTTAATTTTAATGAAAGTTGTTTACTGCTGTAGAATTCGCATTATAAAAAAAAAATGAAGAAATTTACAGAGAATTTGGGTATACATTTGAATTTTTTAGGTATAAGGGATACGGGTTAAGTTTAAAATGAATTGAGAGAATGAAAGCTTATTTAATTATTATTTATTTCAATTCAATTCAATTCAGCAATAAAATTTTTACCTTAACAATTAGGGAATTTTTCATGAATTTATTAAATTTAAGGGATGAAGTAGGGTGAGTTTGTAATTTACAAAGGGATTGAAACTAGAAAACTTCCATTAGTTACTAATATAATACGTGCTTCCAAACTTCTTACATCAAATGTACATCTCACGATTGTGTAAAATGGATTTTACAACAAATAATACATTTTTGAAAATTATCTTGACAAAATGTGTATTTTACTTCCACATTGAAAAAGAGTAAAAAAAAATTCACAAAACTATTCTCTTATTTCTTCACATCTGTGGATGTTTATGCTCTTGAGACTAATTATTTATTCTGCCGAAGCGGTGGATCTTTTTTATTGAAATTGCTGCCATGGTTTCCAACTTGAAAAGCTACAAGCTGTGCTCTTGGTAAATCTCCCTTCAGTATCCTTTCCTCAGGCAAGCCATTTAATCACCGATATTATTTCTACCTTTTTGCCATCTATCCTTCTTTTTGTCTGTTTCTCCCTCTTTTTCTTTTACTTTTTCTGTTTCTGTTTCTTTCTCCGCAGTGAAAAGAGGACTTCCGTAATTAACCATGACCTAGCGTGCTTTTAATTCCAGTATTCCAACTGTAAACTGTATACGAACCCGAGTGGTATAGTAAATCGAGAAATGATTCCTTTACTAAATAATATTACCAGTATTGATTACTCTCGCGACATTTCAGCAAAAAGCGTTTTAATTTTCCTTCTATACCCTGCAAAAAAATTTAATAATACCCATAAATCGGACCCGAAAACCCAAACCGACTGAAACTATATACTTATACATAATCCTTTTCCCAAAACCCGCCGTACTGTCACGATCCGAATGTCTCAAAATCCCGTATCGACCCGACACCTTGACGACCCGAAAACTCGAACCGACCCGAACTGTTTCAAATATTTTTCAGAAAACCCGAAAAGTACAAGTTTTATGTACATTTAGGTACATTGATGCAAGAATAGAGAATTGTTTTTGATTGTTCGCTTAGAGAAAAATGAATTAAACATATTCTTTGATATTTAAAATGTCGATAATATGCTTCCTCTATGAAAAGCAAATGCAATAAAGTTGCAATTTCATTATAATGAGGAAACAAAGTGCTTAAGAAATGAGCATAAAAAATATAAATGCAGATAAGTGAAACACCCCATGTCGAATTCACAGGTAGTTTTAAAAAGTAAATGACTTTTCGAGAATGTCTTCATCTTGCTATAGATATCGCGCTTTTATCGTTAAATCTCGCTTAATTCAATGTAATTACAGCCTCTTTTATAAAAGGATTTCTGATTTCAACATATTAACTATTTAAGCAATCAGACATGCAAATAATAATGAATTCGAAATAATATCTGTTTTTTTCCTTTCATATTGTGTAGATGATCTAGAAATGTGTGGTTCGTTGTTTGGATGGTGTAGATTTTAATGGTTATGTCGATTATGTGTGATGATTCTGGTTAAGTAGGTTTTCCACGATAAAAGTCTTGTATCTAGGATATTGCAAGTTTACAAAAATATCAGGATTAAGCCGACCTCCAGCTCCTCCATTCACAAGGAGTATCCCAACCAACTTCCACACATTATTCTCCACAATAACTAGAGGAGCACCCGTATCATGAACGCCACAATATTGATTTCCAGATGAATCAAAAGTACAAATATTACTATCTGAAATCGTAAGAACATCTGTGTATAATGTTGCACAATCACGATTACTGATGATTGGTACTGTGATTGATCGCAGAAAATTAGGATGTTCCGTTCCGGGACTGAAATCAGAAACCAGACAGACCTTAGATTATCCATTGTCAATGAAATACATTTCGGGTGTTTATCATATTACTGATAACTTACTGTCCCGCAGCATTACATCCCCATCCAGTAACTGTACCATTGCTTCTGGGTTGAATATGTCCTTCATACAATTGTATATTAAGAGTATTTACAGAATAGACGAAAGGTGGATTAACAATGAGCAAAACAATACCTTCTTCAGGTCTATGCGTATGATTACTCATTAATATTCTTCTATCTGTTATGGTATGAACCCTATAACGACCAGAGGTGATCCTTTGTGAAGTTCCAGAGTAAACTCTGTAAATTCCGAAGTGATCAACACCACACGAAGCAAGAGTGAGGACAATGTGAGTCGACAATATAGCACCCATGCAAGTACTGACAGGGTACCTTCTTCTAATAGATACAATGTAAGGAACATTTCTAACCGAGACTTTTAAGTCCTGACCTGGCAGGCGATTAATTACACGTTTTTGGCGGACGAGAACTTCCAATGAGTCATCTGCAATTTGCAAAAATACCTGAGTAGTGTTTTCTTTATCTTCCAGTACATCATTCCACATATAGATATAAGTTTATAGAAAACGTGATTATATACTTACCAATATCATTTTCTGCAAATGTACCAATAATTCCTTGGCACAAAACGCCGAAAAGGGCTAGTAGATTCCAATATGCTTTTACTAACATTTTATATACTTAATTTATGCAGCTCAGGTGATGAAATTATACTTCTGACTCTCTCAGTAGTTTTTTTTTGGTCTTTTATACTCTCACTTTATCTGCGCACAATAATTGTATCCACTTCCTTATTACTAAAATGCACTGGAGGTGGTTTTATAGTTTACGAAAATACATTTTGTCGTAAAATTCAGAACGTTTGTATATACTTTTGTTTTTATGCTCATTTTAAAATCGTTAAAATCATTTCAATTTCGCAAAAATAACTCCTTACAAATATAACCGAATATTTTAACAGACCGAAGAATCTGTAGAAATAAGTTAAAATTTTAAGACCCAACGAAATGTACATTTTACAACTCATAAAACAACTGTTTTTATCTCTTAATATATGGTAAGTTCGATGAATAGCTTTAAAATTCTGTAAAGTCCATAAAATATTTATAATATGATAAAAATACCTTTAAATACAATACATATATTTGTTAATATCTCTTTAAGGCCATGTACGTCGTAGGTCACGTGATATTGTGTTCTATTCTTAGAAACCTGTCAACAATTTTTCCACAGAATTGCGAATTTGTGAATAAACTTTTTTTATAATTAGTTATATTTCACAGAAGATAAACATTTCTAAATGGTTCTTATTTCGTTTGCCAAATTGGTGGACTAATCTTCTGTTTCATTCGAAAACAGGCTTATAGGGAAAAATGCTGTCAGTTTTAATTTTCTCTAAAAAAAACTTACTGCGTAAAATTCTTGACGAAACAAAGCAGATAAACGTACTATATCATCTTCTGTTTCAAAATGTACAAAAATAATGGCATTCTGTGAACACTTCTTTGCACTAAAATGCTAAACTTTGTTTTAGATTTTAATAAATATTTTTTATTGTTCATTACTTTGTAAAAAATTGATTTTTATATATTTATTATTTCATCAGTTTAATATTGTACTCTTAATCTGAATCAACCATTTTGACTCATCAATAATATCAAAGGTATTACAGGTTTTTAAATCTCTTCTTCTAATTTTAATATCTCAAATATTAAAAGTTTAATATCTAGGGATATTATTTTTAAATATCCAGATAGTCCTCCCACATAATTAATGTAAAAATATGATTATAAAGAAAATTCCTGTTGACCGTTCTGTTTTCAAAGTTTCAAGTAGACAGCTAACCAGATACGAACTATAGAAATCTGATATTTAGAACGTACCTATTAAAATACAGAGAGAAATATGGTTTTTGAAAATTCTCTCTGATATTAGGATGAAAAATAAAGAAAACACACTGCGTTTAAAATGATTTAATGAAAATTTGTACTTAAGTATTGAAAATATTACATGTGAAAAAATATATGAAAAGCACGTAAGGAAAATAAAAATAGCGAAAAGGCATCCCATCAATGCCCCTGTCAATTGCGAACTGACGATTTGCCTGGAAAACCCTTTACAAGTAAACTGCTCTGAAACTTTCTCTTTATTTCCTTGAGTAATGAAATTTTCCATTACTCTTGGCAAAGTTCAAGTTCCAGATGTAGCATCCAAACCTGCCCAAATTTATTAATATAAAAATGTCCTTGACAGTACCAGTAGGCAGTTCACTTACAAGCTTGGAAAATTTGTTTAAAAAGAAAACTCTAATTCTTCCTTTTAATATTTCTTAAAACTTCTATAAATTCCATGAAATCTCTTGAAATTCTTTAATGTTTTCAGAAATTACAGATTTTATAATATTTCTATAGAAAAATTAAGTCATATTAAAATAATTCAAAAGATTTCTAGGAATTTAGAAATATTTCAAGTCATTTCGGAAAATTTGAAAAAATTTGAAAGTATTTTCAAGGAATATAAAACTATTCCCCTAATTGTGAATTATTTTGAATATACACGAATTCTTCGAATTTTACTTAAAGTCTTTGGAGTGCTTTTGATATATTTTTCAAATTCGTTATAAATCATTAAACATTTTTTGAAATACATCTGATACTTTTATCATGAAATTTCTGGGAATCTTTTAAATTCCTCGAAATCCCTAGATTTCTAAGAAATAATTTTGAAATCCGTTGAAATCTTGTTAAATTCTATTAAATCTCCTCAAATTCCTAAAACTTCTATATCGTTTATATTATTTTTAAATCCCTTGAAATGAATTACTTTCAATAAATTCCTGCAGTCTGTAAAGTTTCTAAAATATTTTTAAATTTCTTGAAATACCATTAAAATCCTAAAAATTTCATGAAATAAAAATAAAGACTTTCGATTCACCTCAAACTATGCAACGGATGTAACTTGAAATACGGAAATTGGTCGATTAAAGTGGAACTTCATAAGTAGAAAATCTTTCTCGAGATACTTTTTCTCAGAATTATCCGTATATCCAGCAGAAAGTAATTTTTTCCTCGTATTTTTTTTAAATTGGTCCTAAAAGAAATGTTATTACGTATATAAATTTCTTTCATCTCCGACGTAAGGGAAAAATCTAGGAGTCGTTAAATTTGATTTGATATAGTACTTAACAGGGTATAATAGACTATAAAGAAAGTTTATACCGCATATTAAATGTTCCATAATATTTGCAATCTTGGTAGTAAAAATGCGAAATCCACGTTGATAAGCATGATAAAAAATAAATAAATAAATAAAAAATTGAAATAAAACTTTATTTCAAATTTTTATAAATTGCCTATAGAAAACATTAAGTTTACTTTTGACCTCCACGCGAGATACGCCCTTATTGACCGTAAATGACATACACCCTTCTTGACCCACAGATGAAATACGCCCTTAATAACCCATAGGTGAGATACGCCCCTCTTAACCCACAAATGATATACACCCTTATTAACTCACAAGTGAGATGTGCCCTTCTTGACTTTAGGTGACATACGCCCTTATTAACCCACAGGTGAAATCCCAACTTAAGATGCTCCATTCTGGAACCCAACGTGAGATGACCTTATTTTTCTCAGGCGAGATACACCCATATTGATCCCCAAGTGACATACGCCCTTCTTGAAAATACTTATTCTATCAGTTTAATTAACAGTAATAGTATACAATTTCAAATTTTATCTTTCCTTTAGTCGAACATTTTCCAAGTAAGAGTCAGTAGAATGTGAAAATAGTTGAGAAGAACGACAAGAGCACGTACGCGCGCATAGGAAAGATACGAACATATGGAAAGCGGAAAGAGAATATTAAACGTATCACCGTTTGGTAGTACCTAAAGCATTTCTGCACTCGGATAGTTGAAATGCTGCGCATAACTGGTCGCTTACTTACATATTCTGTATATTGGTTTTTAAAAGATCAAAGGAAGAAGAAGAAATATTGCAACTGATGCAGTTCATGCAGCTTCTATTTCGGAAGAAGTAAAGAAGACAGTAAAAAAAGGCAGTTTTAATTTTTTGCGGGGGGGGGGGTTGTTACCCTCTATAAAAAAAAATAAATTGACCACCCTAGTAGTCAAAAAGAAAGTCTCATTCTCCTTGTAAATCGCGATGTGAAAATATTATACATAGAAAAACAAACGGTATTCATGTACTCTTCAGAGCAAACACAAAACAAATTTCTTCTTTGAGTGAGCAGGTGCTGTCGGATTCACTCCCCTTCAGCGGAATCTAGTCTCGTGGAATCCCAATAATTCAATGCCAGAATGAGATTGGCTGGTACAGAACGAGCAGTAGTAATCGATAAGGATGGCACTGGGTGTATCTTCACCAGAGTCTGATTGCGCAAAGCTTAACCGATTCAGTTGATCAGATAGCACAAAGACTAACTCCGTGTCTACAACTTGAGATATTTTGAGACTGAAGCTTGCAACGATTACGATAATCAAAAGAAAAGAAGGTTTTTTTTTACAACATACACGATCCAAAATTTTGTGGTGGAAAGTAGTTCTATACAACCCAATAAATGAAGCACCAAAGTTTTAGCCTCCACATACATTTAGAAATCACTCTACTTCATCCCTTAAAATTAAAAAATTCATAAAAGTTTCCCCCTAATCGTTAGGTCAAAATTTTATAGCTGATAATATTATTTCTACGGTATTTTCTATGGTAAAAGACACACTAAAAATTTTCATCCCCCCAGATCATTTGGAACTCACCCCAAAATGGCTAAATAAAATGTTTGGGTTAAGGGATGACATGGGGTGAGTTCCAAGTGAGTTAGAGAGATGAAACTTTTTAAAATGTGTTTATTTCTAAGGGATGATATTTTAGAGATGAGTTCCAAATGAGCTAGAGGGGTGAAACTTTTTTGGATGTTTTAGCATTGAAAGGACTTATTGTCAACAATAAAAGGTTGACCCCACGAACTAGGGGATTTCTGGTAAATTTTTTAGTTTTGAGGGATGAATATTGAGTGAGTTCCAAGTGAGCTAGAGGGAGGAAAATTTTTGGCATGTATTTTATCATTGAAAAGATCTATTATCAGAGATTAAATTTTGATCCCACGAATTAGAGAATATCTGTGAATTTTTTAATTTTAAGGGATGAAGAAAAGTGAGCTTCAAATAAGTTGAAGGGATGAAACTTGTTGGGATGTCCTTTAGCATTGAGAAGACTTGTTATCAGAAATAACATTTTAACTCCATCAATTAGGGAAGTTTTGGTGAATTTCTTAATTTTAAGGGATATATAGAACTATACTTTACATCAGAAAATTTGGTTGGATCTTCTAAGTTGTAAACATTTTTTTTTCTATTCGTTTACCGTAAACGTTGCAAATTTCATTTTTATGAAAAATTGAAGAAAATGAAAATAATATAGGAGAAAAAACTTTGTCGGCTATTTATGCAGAAATTAATTTTAAATAATAGTTGCAGCGATTTTTTAACCAGAAATTGATGAAAATTTTAACACTTATTTTTTCTACGTATAATATGGTAAATAAAAAAGAATTGCTAAAGAGATGTATAAATATTTTGCAGAATGGTCTAATTTCAGGAAATATTATGGACCGCTGCTCTTATAGAACTAATCCTGTAATTTCACGGAACAAGTCCCCTACGGAGTTTGCATAAAACTACCCCAGCCAATTTCAGCACGGATAAAATTTGCCTTCCGTCTCAATGCCACTTTTATGTCAGCGAAGCCGCGAAAACTTTTTTCTTTTGATTTTAACGGAGAATGGTAGGGAATATGCCTAAAGCTATGTTTGATTTCGTCAAAGCTTTCGATCTTAAAGAGGGTGAAATAATAAATCTGAAAAGATATATCCAACAACCTTTTAATTAAAAATGTTTTGTAAATGATTTATTGGCTAAACAAAATTTCAAAGTTTCACCCTCAATCTCATTTACAACTCACCCCATGTCATCCCCTTCACCTCAAAAAATTCACTAATAATTCTCTAATTCGTGAAGTCAAATTTTTATCGTCGATAATAAGTCCTCTCAATGATAAAAATCTTTCAAAAAAGTTCCATTCTTTCAGCTCATTTGAAACTCATCCCAATATCATCCCTTAGAGCTAAAAAATTTACCAAAATTTCCCCAATTGATAGGCTCAAAGTTGTATTGCTGACAATATATCTTTTCAATGCTAAAATACATCTCAAAAGTTTCATCCCTCTGGCTCACTTGGAACTCACTGAATATTCATCCCTAACAACTAAAAAATTCACCAAAAATTCTCTAATTTGTGGGGTTAACATTTTATTATTTATAAAAAGCCTTCTCAATGTTAAAAAAAATCCCAAAAATTTCCATCCCTCTATCTCACATGGAACTCACCCCATACCATCCCCTATTCCTAAAAAATTCTCTAATTCGTGGTGTAAAAATGAAGTCCTCTCACTGATAAAAAACATTAAAAAAAGTCTCATCCCTGCAGCTCATTTACAACTCACCCCATGTTATCCCCTTGAACTCAAAAATTCACAAAAAATTCTATAATTCGTGAAGTCAAATTTTTATCGTCGATAATAAGTCCTCTCAATGTTAAAAATCTTTCGGAAAAGTTCCATTCTTCCAGCTCATTTGAAACTCATCCCAATATCATCCCTTAGAACTAAGAAATGTACCAAAAATTCCCTAATTCGTGGGTTAAAAATTTTATTGTCAACAATAAGTCCTCTCAATGCTAAAAGAACATCCTAAAAATTTTCATCCCTCCATCTCCCATATTATCTCCTAGACCTAGAAAATTCACCAACAATTCTCTAATTCATGTGGTCAAAATGTTATTATTTATAAAAGAGGCCTTCTTAATGCTAAAAAAATCCGTAATAGTTTTATCCCTCTATCTCACTTAGAACTCATTTACATGACATCCCTGAAACCAAAAAGTTTTTGGTGAATATGGGATGAGTTCCAAATGAGCTGGAGTGATGAAACTTTTTTTACCCTACAAATTAGGGAATTTTTTTTGAATTTTTCAGTTCTAAAGGATGAATATTGGTTTAAACTTTCTAGGCCGTCTCTTAGCATTCAAAAAAATGATTTTCAGTAATGAAATTTTGATCCTCAAGAGAATTTCTCTATTATTGCTGTTAAAACCCATAGACTACATTGATGAAATCAATTACATGAGGACAATAGGTCATATGTCGCTAGGGTTTAGGTAAGGGTGAAATTGTTCGTCCTAAGTGTTACACAAGTTGTCTGGGGTGAATGACGCGAAACAAAATTCCCATCAGCATATCGACGCCATAGCCCTCGAGCTATAGGTCGTCTTATACGAGAAGATGACGAATATCCCTTTTCACGCACTACATCCACCAGAATGTCAAATTTGAGGCGAACTTCAGGCGGAATACGAAATTTCAAATGCTTTCGAGATCCCACATAAAACTCTTAGAAAAAAATATAACTTCCAGGAATGAAAAATATGTAACTGGAAGAAAATATTCATCCTGATATTCTAATGCATGAACTTATATTTAACCTAGTTTCATGTAGATTGAATTATTGGATGACTTGAGTGGATTGAAAAAGTTCGAAATTTATCTTAGTTGAGAAACTTTTGTACTTGTAAGTCTCACTGACAGAAAGCAGAATCCACAAATTATAAACTTTTTAAGTTAAGATATTTTATTTTGAAGCTCAGTTTCTTGTCCCCTGAAAAGAAAAAATTGCGAAACATGCTGATAATATACAAAGTGAAAATTATGAGATTGAAGTTTGTGACGTTTATAGGATAAACGAAAATAAAAAAAATATTTCTTCAAATTACAGGATTCAAAATTTTCGGGCGGAAAGCAGTTTTGTGCAATCAAATAAATAACCCACCCAAATTTTAATATCCAAGCGCATTTGAAACTCGATATACTTCATCCCTTAAAATTAAAAAATTCGCCCAAAGTCATGTGATCAATATTTTATTGCTGATAATAATTCTTTCCAATGAACACTCCAAAAATTGACACTCCAAAACGATTCATAGACCAGCTTATTTGGAACTCACCCCATATTCACCAAATTGCTTCTTGGTTTAAGGGATGACATGGGGGTGAGTTCTAAGTAAGCTCGAGTGATGAAAATTTGTGGGATATCTTTTAGCATTAAGAACACTCATTATAAAAAATAAAATTTTGGCCTTGACAATTAGGGGATTTTAGGTGCATTTTTTAAGTTTAAGGGATGAAGCAGGGTGAGTTGCAAATGAGTTGGAGGTATAAAACTTGTTAGGATGTCCTTTAGCATGAAACAGACTTATTATCAGCAATAGAATTTTTACCCCATCAATTAGGGAATTTTTTGTGAATTTTTTAGTTCTAAGGGATGAATATTGGATGAGAGTTCCAAATGAGTTAGAGAAATGAAACTTTTTAGGGTGTCTTTTAGCATTGAGAAGATCTTATTATTAGCAATAAAATATTGACTTCGCGAATTCGGGAATTTTTTGAGAATTTTTAAGTTTAAGGGATAAAGCAGGGTGAGTTTAAAATGAGTTGAAGGGGTGAAACTTATTGGGATATCCTTTAGCTTTGAGAAGACTTATCAGCAATACAATTTTGACACTATCAATTAGGAATTTTTTGTGATTATTTTAGGTCTTAGGGATTATATGGAGTGAGTTTTAAATGATCTTCGGGGATGAAACTTTTTGGATGTTTTTTAGCATTAAAAACACTTATTATCAGCCATAAAATTTTCACCTCGCGAATTCGGTTTATTTCCTGAAATATTCAGTTTCAAAATATCTCAAGATTTGCTAATTTTTATGAAAATACGCAGATTTGAATTTCTAAAAGGTCAACGTTACCAATGATGAATTCTGTGTTGATTTCCTTTTTCGTAAATATCGACTAGAACATACCTAAAACATAAAAAGAAAAGAAGAAATTAATTTTCATGAATTTTGTAGTCTTCAAGAAATTAAGTAGGACGAGTTACATATGAGCGGTGAGGGGGGGGGACTATGATGATTCATTTATTGGGATATTAAACATCAGAAATATTTTTAAATAGATTTTACGTGAATTCACGGAATTTTAAAAGGTTTGGCTAGATTTGAAGATTTAAAAATTTTTCAAATTAATTTTCAGATTTTAAAAGTTTGGTTCCGAAATTTGTAAAGTTATCGTCGAATTTTTTAGATTTCCAGAGATTTTTAGGTATTTCCATGATTTCGATAGGAAATTAATTAATTCTGAGGAATTTTAAGATTTTCAAAGTTTTTGAAAATTAATTTTAAAAAATTTGACGAAATTCTTAGAAACTTTAAACTATTCCTTGAAGCTTAAGTTATTTATATAATTATATCAATTTAAATCATTAAAATTAATACCAGAAAAAACAATTAAATCGACAGATTTTTACAAATGGTTTCTTAACGAATTTGTTTCTTTGAAGGGATAACCATCGATACTTCTTGGAAAAGATCCTACCGATTATCGGTAAAATATATTTAATATAAAATTATATTTCAAAACATCAGAAGATAGAAACACTTCACAACAAATTTTGGTAAATAAATAAGAAGAATTTTCACTTAAATATTTAGTATGGAACATACTTAAGAATATAAAAATAATCGCGGGCACGGAACGCGAGGTTATTAACTCTTACAAACTAAGCTCCACGTGAGTTGAGAGCGAAGAGCGAACTGAGCTCCTCGAATCCCCCACTCGCTAGTCACTAAGCTTTCCCTTTTTCCCCCTCTACGCACAATTCCCACTGCGGTCAGCTTGAGAGTCCCAATAACAAAGCGGAATTTTGGATCCTTGGAAAATCAACAAACACTCTAGAGGATGATAATTCCAAGAATATTTATAATTTTAATATTTTTTTATTTATCTTTTCTTTTCTTTTTATTATTTTTTTATTTAACAGCAGCGATAATAAATATTATTCACTGAGGCTAGGCCGTTTACCTACGTCTGTACTACATGCAGTTAAATGACCTAGTTTTAGCAAGAAATATTTATTATTGCGTCTGTATTTATTATGTATGGTTATTTTCTAAAATTTTTTAATACTTATAATCTTTAAACAGTTTATTTTAATATTAGATATGAATTCCTATATAGAGCATCTATATGTTAGTGCTACGTGTCTCAATGGAGAATTTATGAGGCAAAGGAGCTCGTATTCGAGCGATTTTTGAAGAGATAAATCTTACGACCATCGAAATGCCGACCCTCGGGAATAAAGAGTTTTCATAGAATTTTAGAATGAAATAAATATTTATGCCCTACTAAAAGGACCAAAACGAATCTTCATTCCAACTTCAAGTAAAAAAAGGAATATAAAACTCTCTTCAATCACTATTATCTACGTATTGTTAAAAAAATTTATATGTTTTACATGAAAAGCTTAGATACGTATACGGGTTCGGTTCGAGATTTCGGGATGTTCGGGTCGATTCGGATTCTCGCGTCAAGTCGAGGTTTTAGGACGGTTGAGATTTCAGAATGTTAGAGTCAGCTCGAGATTTCGGTTCCATTGGGGTTTTCGGGTCAGATCGGAATTTCGGGTTGATTCGGAAGTTAGGGTGTTCGACTCGATTGGTATTTTAGAATGTTCAGCTCGGCTCAAGATTTCGGGACGTTCAGGTCGGTCAGGGATTTTAGAGTGTATGGTTCGGGTCGAGATTTAGATCGGATGAGGTTTTCGGATTGTGCCGATCAATCCGGGTTTTCGGGTCACGTCAGGGTAACAAATCGGTTCGGGATTTTGGGTAGTTCGGGTCGGTACAGGTTTCGGGTCGGGTCGAAATGTAGAACGGTCTGAGGTTTTCAGGATGTGCGGGTCAAGTTGGGATTTCGGGTCGGTTCAACTTCGGGTTGGATCGAGATTTAGATCGAGTCGGGGTTTCGTGATAGTCAGGTCCTGTACATGTTCGGTTCGAGTCGGGATTTGGGTCGTTTCAAGCTTTCGGGTTCGTTGCGGATTTTGGAGTGTTCTGGTAGGTTCGGGATATCAA
>JAUESI010000038.1:13215137-13236000 GCA_032275145.1 Synergus laeviventris | reverse complement strand
TATCCATCTCTGTCCCTTTAAATCTCTTTGTCAGTATAAGCCTTTTTTTTCCTATCTTATCCTATAATATTCTGATACGTCTATTTTTTATTTTCTCGTACTAATATGGTTCTACTATTAATTCTAATTAATCTTTAATTTTTTTTATCTAAAACGGATCTCTTTAATCATAATTAAAATTTTAGATTTTAAAAGAAAAGCAAATTGCGGAAAGAGACATAACAGCGTTGAAATGATTAAGCAGGTAGAAATAGGCAAATATATGTGGTATAAAAAGATTGGAATGATTGTACAAGGATATATATGGATAGAAAGATAAGGATTGAAAAAGATAGGGTTGGTAGTATACTTCCGAGAAGGAAAAACAAGTATTAAAGTGATTCAACAAGAATCACAAGAATGATATGGATAAAAAGGTAAATATTAAAGTGGATAGACTTGTACGCATACTTCAAGAGAGATAGAAAAGGATTGAAACGATTACACAACGGATAGATATGGATAGAGAAGTAGGTATTAAAAAAGATAGGCGAGGCAGTTCATTGCAAAAGGGATAGAAAAAGATTAATTTAATGTGTAGATTTAAAGGGAAAGAAGTTATTGTAGATTAAAAAAGAGATTAGGAAGGATATACATTTGGATAAATGTTTCCTTTCCATTTAAATTTTGATAATTTCCTATAAACATACCCTGCTTAAAATGACAGGTTGGAATTGAATAGAAACCGGAAAGAAACTGGTGACATATACCCGATCGGGTTTTACCTAGTTCTGTTCGGTCTCTTATATGGTCTCTGCGATTTTATTTTGTGAGATCTACCTGGATCCATCCGGTCCTTAATTATCCGAGAATGGTAATAAATAAGCAATTATTAATTTTAGAACTACGTAAACATATTTTCTAGGAAAAGATAGGACCCTTAGATTTTTTTGACCTCCGCAAAGCACTTTAATAGACTACCTACCTCATAATGTTCAATTTGTTATATTATAGTTTCATGCTGAGTTGAAGTGAGGAAGAATTATATGAACGACTCTATTTCTGTTATCAGAGTCATTTAAATTTAAATAATCGCTATGAGAGAAACGACGTCACATTTCACATTTATCTTAATATGTAAATATGGCATTATCATTTCTCAGCTCACGGTTTCCGCACACTTTCTCACACTTTAAATGAAATTTTTCGAGGCAAATAATGAAATGACTTTAGTATGCCAAACAAGTATGCAAGAATTATTCTTGTTTTGATTTATAAATATAGATAATTATATAGATTAGAACGTTATGCAAATGAGCGGAATTAAATAAGTCCAATAAATAATTTATAAATAAATTTGGAGATTTCTTCACTAAATTTGTAATAGTTTGAAAGTTTGCATCACATAAAAGCATTTAAATTTCCGTGTTTACAAATTTAATCAATTCGCAATAATTTGAAAGTTTGCATCACACACACACATACATAGATAAACTTACAAAATCAATTATTTATCCTAAAATGCGTTGCAATTTATAGATAAACTTCTCTAAATCTGAATCAGCGGAATTTTGCTGACTGTGGAGGGATTAAGAAATACATGTCTACAGTCTTTTTGTTTAAGTTTGGCAATGATAAATTATCATTTGTTAATTAAAGTAGGGAATTGTGGGAAAACATAATTTGAAAATGTTGTGAAAAAAGTAAAGAAGATGAGCTCTGATACGTTTGTTACATTCCTATATCTTCTGTTTGAATACACGCCAACTTTTTATCTTCAATCATACTTATTATTAATAAGCTTAATTATCTACTTGACAAATACATAAGGAGTGTCTTTACTCTAATGATTTTACTTCATCAACAAAGATTTCACAGAAATCTTTTATTTATTAAATTCAAAGAAATTTATTCTTCAAATTTGAATTCTTTTTACTTCTGCGTACGTACAGTCTAAACTAAATGAGAAAAAAGTAGCACATTTATCATAATTCGAACAGAATTGAAACTATTTTTTTAACAAATTATCAACATCGATCTATTTCAACATTCAACTTGGTCATAATAGATTTCAAGAATTCTGTGACGACGATAGTTTCTTAGCAAACATTATATGCTAACTTTTTTTTAGTATAAATGTGCAAATAAACGTAATTTTAACATTGCTTCATTGTGAGGTAAATGAACTTACTTTTTTGAAAAGATTTAAATGTTACATAAATGTACGTTTTCTTTATGTTTGAAGATGCAAACAGTTGTTAAAGTTTAACGCACATGAATGACGTTTCAACAAATATTTGTTTCCTTTCGAAAATGATGACGGTGCTTATTTGTTTTACAATAATAATTAAATTTCAATTTAGAAACACATGATGAGAAAACGCCGAAGATCATGCAAGCGGATTTCCCCATTGTCATTAGTTGAAAAACAATTTTCATTGCTCAATCAATTAATCTCTTTGATGACACCTTATTAAAACTATAGTTTTATACAATTTGCGATTGATTCAACGACGAATCTATATAAAACTATTCAATTGCAAAAGAATAAAATAAATTCGAATCAGTGCACAAATGCACATTTAGGTAATACAAAAGTTATTTCAAGAAGAATATAATTATAATTATGTTAGCAGCATAAATACTGATTCTTGGAATCAACGCGTGTGTCTTCTTTTTTTGATAAAGCCCGAAGCTTTATGAATTGGGGGCACGGCTAGTTGGTGAAATATTCCGTGATGACGTGGAACTTTTATTTTATTTGTTAGAACTTATCGCAATTGAAGGCGTGTAAATTTCTTGATGAGTAATAAATCAATTTCAGATTTGAATGAATTCACATCAAAATAAACTTGGTATTCGAGAACGATTTCTGCGAGTGATTAATTAAATTGCGATATAGAGGGTTTAAAAGTTAATACATTTCTCGTATTAATAGATGGTCTGACTACAACCTCGAGAATATATCTCACATTGTTGGTAACAAAGCCTTTTAGAGACCAAAGATTTAATTCCCACATTATTTCATTCAAGGTAGGTTGCATTCAGTTAAGACACATCCTGTACTTTCCAGCTAAATTCTGAAATAAAATGAACTCAAGGAATACGAGAAACTCAATCTTAGAAATACATACTTATTATACTTCCTATTTACATAACACATAGACTATAAATTAGAATATTTTATAAATGAATTGAGATATAAAATTATGTATTAAATCTTTCAGATAAATCTTACTTTCTTTTCAATTTGATTCATTATTTTGATTCAAACTTGTTTTTTTATATAAAATGTTGAAAGTAACGAACAGTATAAATGGTTACTTATTTATCTAATATAGATAAAATTATAATTAGTCTTGCGAAATTCATAAGTGATTTATGGGCAAAGTCCAAACATTTTTAAGACAAAGGCGGTACATAAATAAATAGAACACAAAAAAAAGTTCTAATGGTCTTTTTTCCAATTTTTAATTAATCCCGGGTCATTTAATCTCGGATGATGACCTCTAATGTGGGAACGCGTGCGAACTCCAAGATCGTGACCTTCATTAAGTACTTGACGATTCTCAGATCGAACGCAATTAATTATCATTGAGATTATTATTTGATAAGATTTGAAATAACTAATCAGAGACTCATTATACTTATGTAAATGAATCGGCGAACGTGAATTTGTAGATTTAATTTATATGACGTGATGTAAAAGAGCAATGTCTTTTGTAATTTGGCGTATCATATCAGCTGAATAAGCCTTGACCGTTTGAATTTCGCAGTATTCCACGTGAAAATCTTTTGAATTATTCTAATTATTAAGCCGTAATGACTCTATAATGAAATAATAATATTTATAAGTTTAAAGAACGTCTAAAAAGTAGAGAATCTCAAATTCAATTAGTGCACTTTTGACAGCTAAATGATCCAAATTTGGACGTTATTCATTTTTAATGTATTTAGAGACTATAGGTAATTGGCTTTGCCTTTCAATTGTAAACTCATTAGCATGTCACCACGTGGTAAAGTACGTAAAAGAACGACTGAGTAATCTATATTTCATGAGGATGCATTTTCACATCTGATAGGATAATCAAGATGAAAAATTAGATAAACGACTGGTTTTAATCGTTGCCATCGGAAGTCATGACATAATCGTGTCTGGGGAATTAATTTACAAATCGTCATAATATTTGCATAACGTAAATATATATAGATCATTGTAAATGGGAATGCAAATGTGATCGTGAGAACCGCAAATGTTTACTCGTTTCGCACTACTCTTGTCTTGTGAATTAAGAACTTGGAAATCCTATAATAAGCTATTTGTATAGCCAATCAGATTATTTAAACACCCTACAAGAAAAGCTGTTCTTAAATAATTAAGTCAGGAAGGGAAAAATTATTTATTACTAAGGATTATTAGTCACTTTCTCAATTACAGACTTCCGATTTTTGAAAATTCTGCACTAACAAAGTTACATCCATTCTTTATAGAGTGTTTATTTACAGCAGTCGACTCTTGATTATTACTTAATACAACGGCAATACAAATGCTGAGGTACAGGGCAAGGCGAAGGCTGTTTATTAATAATCTAGGATAGAGCACCGCTATATGTATTTATAAAGCACGTGACGTTGGCAAAATTACAAGAAGAGGAAGTTCATTCTTCGAGAATTATTTTGAATTCTTAATTCTTCAAGCAAATGGAATGGGAATTGGAACATATATAATATATTTCATTCAATTAATTATCAGTAATTATTTATCTAAATTTTTCAAGAGGAATGAAAATAAAAAGTGATCCTGACTGTTTATGAAAATAACGATACCAATTTTTGCTGGAAAATATTTTTACACAAAAAATTAGTTTTTTTTAACTTTATGTATGAGCATTGGCAATAGACCAGAACTAGACGTTGTTTAGTGCAACCGTAGACATTCTTAAGATTTGGCAAAACGCGATTTCGACAATATTATATAACAGCTGAAAGTTTATTAATAGGATCATAAGAATTTAGTATAATTTTTCAAATCAACTACTAACGTTTTCACACTCGTGAACTATATATATTCATCTAAATCTGTTTTAAAAAAAGTTGAGAAAAATGCTAAAAGGAAAGTGAGCTCTAAGTTTAAAAATATATTTTTAGGTACATGTTTTGATTTATATTGGATTAATGGTAATAAATTCATTAAAATTTGAAGAGCAAAAAGTTGGTTTTTGAGATTCCATTCAAATATTTTTTACCTTCCCTCATTATTGACTTTTAAGTCTATACAGGTAAAAATAGACTTGATTTGAACTATTTTGATTGATATAGTTGAGATCTCAAAAAAAAAAATTGTTTGCTCTTTAAATTTGAAGAAGTGCTATATCTACGATGCGGAGACGGAAGGAATTTTTTTTTATTAAACTTTAGGGGAGTGTTTTTGACTCCCCAAAGAAAGTTTTCATTGCAATTAGAATTTCGCGGAAACAACTTTTTTTTCGATACGCCCTAAAATACATATTTATGAGGAAAATTTAGCACTCTCTGTTTGGAAATAGAGTTATCTATGCATTTGCATAATATTATCCTTAACTGGAAGTATAACAATAAAATTTAGTGTTTATTATGAAGAGTTATAGTCATCGTGTCATTACCGATAAAAAATTTTGATTCTGAGGGCGCACGAGAGTGACCCGGGTCTATTAGATATTCTCCAACGCTTGATAATATTACATACATCGATGAATCCAAAGTTCAAATAAAAGCAGTACTCTAGGTTTGCAAGATTAAAAAGCATAAAAAAAGAACGTAGAAGACGTTAGAAGCAGACACTGTGAACTTTTCCACTCGATTTGGTACAATTAACAATGATCATTTATATATCTTACAAAAAATGTAGAATATTTTTCATAAAATTGTAGGCATGAGATTTATGGTAATATATATCAAGCTTTCTTTTTTAGAAAAGCACTGTTATTTGTTTCAATAGTCTATTTGCTTGTTCATTTTTCTTTTTTTAAATACCGGCACAAATATTGTGTTGATACAGAATTATTGGCATTCGCATAATAATGAGGAAACTGAAGGCTATGAAAACAATATTATTCTATACACTGAGAGGAATCATATTTCTTGTCGTTAAGAGGAAATAGTATATTAATTGAAAAAATATAGCAGGAAAAATAATTACTTTGAAAATAAAAAAAAAATGTTTAAATACCATTAAAAATTGAACACCATGTTAAAATCCTCGATTATATTTATTTCAGGAGGACTGACGTGTCGCCAGGTTTTGAACATAATGGTGATATTCGGATTCATGATAAACTACATGCTTCGAGTGAATTTAACCATAGCCATGGTAGCAATGGTTTATCCTTCAAATCATTCACATTCCAATTTGACGATAGCATCACAAAATACTATTTTATTTAATAAAACAGAAAACATTCCAGTTCGAAACTCTAATAATGGAAGCTCCCCTCTTCATCTAGTAAGATTCCTTGAATTATTTGTAATTTATATACATTCCTATATGTATGGAATTAATTCTTGAGTATGAAACGTTGCAGGAAGGAAGGGAACAAACGAGATATTTGTGGAATGAGTACGAGCAAAATCTAATCTTTGGAAGCTTCTTCTGGGGCTACATATGCACAGAAATTCCAGGTGGCAGATTGGCAGAAATTGTTGGTGCCAGAAGAGTTTTTGGATACAGTATGTTACTTTCTAGTGCAGTCACTCTTCTGACACCACTAGCAGCATCACTAGGATTTACTCTAGTTGCAGCTTTAAGAATCTTTTTAGGATTCTGCCTCGTAAGGAACTAGCAATAATTATTATAAATCCCAAAAGCAACATCACAACGTGATTATTAAACGGTTTCAATGAATTTTTAGGGTGCCACCTGGCCTGCGATCCATCCAATGACTGCGCTCTGGATTCCACCAAACGAACGCAGTAAATTCGTGTCTAATATGATGGGTATGTAGTATACAGAGTAAAATGATCTTTTTTATTAGTTTATTAATTTCTGAGATCCTCGGAATGTAGTTCGATTAATGTAAACTTTGTTCGCTGATCGATAATAATGCTATAATGGGCTTATGCCAGATAATTAAGCTTGGAATAGTTCTCAGTCTAGATTGTATATTCTATTTTAGTATAATCGCATTTCTGATAACCTGTGTCACTTTTAAGTTATAGTGACAACTTTTCTTTACAAAAAGAACTGGTTTTATAGTTCCCTGGAACTTCCAGTAGACGATACCAATGCGTTGATTCTTCTCAAGAAAGTAGTTCAAGTTGGCCTTGGCCTTGAAATGATGATTTATTTTGAACTGTCATAAAATGATTCAGTTTCGAATCATTGCAAGTAATAATTTATTATTTATATTCACTTGAACTTTAAAGTTTACTTAAACTTTCAAACGAATTATTCAAAAATAATTGAGTTGGGTAAAAGTGAAAATTCATATAGATTTATCTCAAGAATAAATTTTCTGTTACGCTGGTTTCGTAAGAATTACATTTTTTTAAACTTCAGAAAATCTATATAGTATTTTTAGACACTAATATAAGTTTCATTGAGTTGGCTGGAATATGGTATGCAACATTTAATGATTGTAAGGATAGTAATAAGAAGACCGTTACAAATAACCCGCGCCCATCAGTGCAATACAAATGGTAAATTGTTCAGGTTTCTGCAGTTAAAGTTTCCTCTCAAGGCTGCTATTACATTATTATTACAAGACACACCTTTTCTCTTAGCTTCCTCGCTGGGTGCTGCCATTACGATGCCAATTTGCGGTTATCTCATTGCCTCCCTAGGATGGCAATCAGTTTTCTATGTTACGGGAGGAATAGGATTCGTGTGGAGCGTTGCATGGTTTTTACTTGTGTTCGACTCACCTGCAGAACATCCACGCATCTCTGATAGTGAGAGGCGATATATTGAAGAGGCTATTGGAAATACTTCAACTAAAAAGGTCTATTTCAATTTATGTATCCCACTTGCCATTTCAACTTGCTTTATTTGGAATCCCTGCTAGAAGTAAAGATATAGAAAGAGATTGAAATTTGTGTATAGGAAGATATAGAACTTTTCTATCTCTTCCAAGTATCCATTTTCCATCCTCAAAACGCTATCTCTTTCTCTCCCCACTTCTCTATTCCTTCCTATCTCTCGTCTATTCTCATCTATCATTTTCTATCTCTTTGGAAATCTTAATTCGCTTCTATCTCGTTCAATCCTCACTTCTATATATAATATATATCCCTTCCCTAGCGAAAACTTCGGATTGAAATTCATTCTGAACCAATCCAAAATTTTCTGAATCATTCCGATCATTACGATCTAATCCGAAGTAAGTTTTCAATCCGCGTTAATCCGGGGATCATTCAAAATCAATTCAAATCGTTAATCCGATTGAATCTGCATTCATTCGAATTTTTTGGAATCATTCGGATTGATCGGATACACCGGATTAATTTCGATTGGAAACTTCCTTCGGATTAGATCAGAATTACAATGTTTAGTTCAGATACAAATTCCGGAATGATTTGGATTGGTTCGGAATGAATTTACATCCGAAGCTTTATCCTTATCATTTTCAACGATGATTGAGAAGGAAATATAGAAAGAGATTGAAGCGAATTGAGATTAACGAAGAGATAGAAAAAGATAGACGAGAATAGGAGAGATATAAAGTAATAGGATTTCTATGTAAGAACTTCATTTCCATGATTTTATTTTTAATGATTTTTTTTTCTAAGTTAATTTTTTTTTACAGCATTTTGCAGTACCATGGATGGCGATTTTAACGTCAGCTCCTGTTTGGGCAATTATCATCACTCATGCTTGCAGTGTCTTTGGCTATTTCACGGTTGTTAACCAGTTACCGACTTACATGAAGAATATATTACATTTTAACATTAAGGAGGTAATTAAACTTCCAAGAAAAGTTACTTACCCCAGCCGACGTTCTGCGAAAATTAATTTTTCCCCCAACGAGTGACATTTTTAATTCTCTGTTAAATTATTGAATTTTTCTTTTCCCAGAATGGACTTCTCTCCTCGTTGCCCTACTTAGGAAAATATCTTTTTGCCCTTGCGATGTCAACACTCGCAGACTATCTTCGCCAAACTAACAGATTTTCTGTTACTGCTATTCGCAAAACCTTCACAACTTTTGGTAAGAGAGAGAGAGAGAGAGAGAGTACTTTCTTTGAATCTTATAATCTCTAGAAGCGTCGAGCTTAATTGGATAGATATTATATAACTAAATAAATATATAACTTAATTTATATTTATACATAGTAAGTTGTGATAATTTTTGTTTTACAGCGGTTTTGAGTCCAGGACTTTTGATGATAGTTCAAGCAAACTTCGGAAATGATCCAGCCACATCAGTGGCGATTTTCACCTTGGCTTTGACACTCAACGGCGCTGTGACGGCTGGATATCTGGGAAATGGTTTGGATATTGCTCCCAATTTTTCGGGAACAATTTTTGGCATAGCGAATACTTTAAGTTCACTGGGTGGATTTTTAAGTACTTTCATGGTAGGAAGTATAACAAATGAAAAATCAGGAACATTTGATCAATGGAGAATAATCTTCTACATATTATCTGGGATGTACATAATTGGTGCCTTTGCTTTTGCCTTCTTCGGCACAGGAAAATTGCAAAAATGGAATAGTCCAGAAAGCGAGGATGCAAAGAAGAAAACAAATCAAGAAATTGGTGCGGAAGTTGAAGAATCAGTTCCTCTAAAAAACAAGAACGGCTTATGATAATAACTTTAGTTTTTGGTATTTTTCTCTGAGAGAGGAAAAGAACACTCTACTTTTCTAATGACACCTCAAAATGATAAAATTATTATCATAAAATGACAGAAAACGCAATGATCAGAAATCATGACCATCTCTGTTTTGATATATTTTTATGAAAAAATATTTTCTGCATTGTGCAACAAAAAAAAGTCTAGAATAAAAAGTTCAGAGTACCATCGCTATCGGGTACTAAAACTCGTACTAAAATATAGACAGCTAAAAATTACGTAAATTGAAATGCAGAACACTTGGGGAAAATTAATATAATTTCATATTAAATGGAAAATACATTTCCAATTATTTTAAATCAACTGATTTAAAGACATTTTTTTCTAGGTGTTCTAAGTTAAATAAAAGAAATAGTGCTGCATCAGTACTTTTTTGATAATCGTATTGAGTCACAGAAATTGCATAGAGAGTTCAAAGAACTTATTATGGACCAATTAAATGATACATATTATATTATTTCAGCACAAAAGATTAGCTCTTTCAAAGAAATGAGATATATCTTCTCCTTTCATATACTTTAATCTTTTTAACTTGCGTTATCTCAATTCACGGTTCATTTTATTGAAGTTTTTGTGCAATTAATTTTTTTAGTGCACAATGATGAGTAAGAAAGAAATGGTCTGTTAAAGTATGATCAAATAAATGCATAGTATTATTAGGAAAACAAGATGATTCACTAGACTGAAACTCGTCTGAAAATAATACTGATTTTCACGTGAAAATGAAGCTGATTTTGGGAAATTCAAAAATAATGATTGATTTAAAAAAATTGATTATTTTTTTATGTTATTTCTCAGAATCTGAAAAAGTGCGCACTGCCTCATGAGTTAATATTCAAAATCTATTAATAAATTCTAAGGAATTTTCTACGTAAAAAATATGTATCTATTTATAGGAGATTTTATTGAAAAATATTAGAGCAAGATTATTTTTACCCTTTCAGCAAAACTCGATTTCAACGTTTTTGAAACAATAGAATAGTGTAATATAATTACTAACGATAATGATGATGATGATAGTAATAATAGTAATAATAATAATTTAAATGTATTTATGTTAAGTGTGCCCAGCAGATGTTTATCGTGAAAACGCAAAACAAACCAAAGTTGTGATTTTTTTATGTTTCTGTAAATGACACATTAATAGTATAGTGTTCTTACACATTTTCGCATACATTTTTCCACTAAACGTATCATTTATCAAAGGCAAAGAATTATATTTTCCCATTGAAATTGATTGCAAAAGATCATTATTATTTATTAAGATGCAGCAACTATCATTTTTTACAAAAATAAGAATTTTTTTAAAAACTTTTGTAGATTAATTCATATTTGTGGATTAGTGCAGTTCGCATGCTATGCTCGTTAAAAAAAATCAAGAAAGATGATAGAATTTAAATTACAATTTTTAAAAATTTAGAAATGAAATGTAATTCTTTTGCCATTGTTTCGTTTCCATAGATATAGCACTGATATTTAAATAAAAAGCTCTATTTTTAAGTAATTGTGCTTTATTATTATAAATCCAAATGCTTTCGAAATAATTTTAAAAATGCCTGAATAGTTTCCTGCTATAATTTTTTTTTTCATTGACGCAAAAGATAAGTTTGAAATCGATCAATATTTAGTTAACAATGAATCAAAAATTACCGCAAAAAGTTTTTGTATGTATAAATTTTGTTATTAAAAAATTAATATGAAATAAAAAATTTTAGCTACGGATTTTTACTGATTTAAGAAATTGTACAGATTACTTAAAAGATAAAAGAAATTTATCGGTTAGCCACCCCTGCGTCATTCCAAAACTACGGTTGTGTATAATGGCATATAATGAATAATCTTGAAGTTACTCTTTCATTAATTTTCTGTATTAATTTAATATATTTGTACTTAAATTACAATTTGTATTAAATGTCTAATTTGATTAAATTATAAGCACTCTAGTTTAAAGTAAAATCCCTCGAATTTGAACAGCATTCAAATTTTTAAGCCTTAAACTCTTAAAGAGATAAATTTGAAACTGTAATAGAATCTTAAAAGACGCTAATGACTTTGACTTAAATATTGTAAATAAATATGAAGGATAAACTTAACATCTGCAAACATTTTATTATATTGAATTTCGTTAAAGCACAACTTTTATCTTTATAATTATTCATACAGGCTTATACATAAATAAGAACGCCATTCAATGTCGATCGTTATACAAATTCATTAGTTGCAACAATCTAAATGATGTATCTCAATCTGGAGACATTTGGACAAATTTCACAATAATCAAGGGCTTCAGCCAGCCGCGTCTGTTCGTGACATAAAAAACTAAAAATATGCACTCGGGTAGTTTTTTTTGCACTCGAAGAATTGGGTATGTAAGAAAGCGTTTCAGGAGGGCACGTGTTTTCTATCACTCTAAGCAAGTTTTTGCAAGACTTCACTTATGAACGACGAAGGATCTGTTATTTCGACAATCAATCCTGAAAAAGAAACCACATTATATAGTTCAGTTTAATAATCATCATGATTTTATGTATCACAATAATTTATTTAAAGAAAATTGTATTTTTTGTAAAATGATATTTCTTAAAATATCAAGCCTATCTAAAGAAAATTGACTCTCCTCTTTTCCTTTGGAAGACCCCCAATAACCTACTAGGCTCTCCCTACAATAAAAATTTAAATAACTTTAGAAAATACTTAAAACTGAATTTTCCACTTACCAACAACATCACAAAATTCTTCAAATGATTCACAAGGTAACAGTTCATCTCTATAAGTTGCCAAAACGCGTTCCGAAGCTTTGAGCAAAGCTTCGTCATTGTGCCTAATATATTCAGCTAAAATTGACGGCCATTGATCTTCCGGTGAGACGCTGATTTTCTGTAAAAGTTAAATAAAGAAGACATTAGTTTTAGAGTTTTTAACTCTCACAAATTTTAATTCTTTCAAATCTAAAAGCTTTCCTATTAATTGATTTCTGTTTCGATGAAGAAGTCTTTACCTTGAAAGTTCTCAAAAAGGCACTTAAATTTGAAAACTTCGGAAGTTTTTTTACGCACCTTGAAAAAGTTATTGTATATGCAGTCGACGAGGCCGAAAAAGATGAGCGCACTCTTATAAACTGAATAGTCTTTCACTGTAGCATCGGATAGAGTTTTCGTAGATGACATGGGAGATATATATCTCTGTTGAGCGAGGATTATAAGCCTTTTCAAATGGGTGATTTTGTATATATTCCATTGGGCGGGCGCAATCATGAGAAGTGAGAGAGTGCACTGATAAAACGGTCCATCGGATTCATAACAACTCTCGAGCCACGAAGAATTGACAGATGATTGTAAATAGGACATGTGCGTCTTCTCTTCTCTCGATACCGATCTTGTTCTGCAAAATAAGAAGTTCAAAATTTAATAAGACTCTCCGTAAATTGATAAGAAAGTGACACTATTTCATTAACTTAATAGCATATAAATTAGAACTTACGTATTGATGACGTAGAGAGCCATGTGAATAAGGTAAGGTATTATGTGCATATTTGATTGGGGTCCACCTCCACCCGTGTCCTCGTGGAAGCTTTTTTCCTGAGCGAATCGCAGGAGGAGCAACTTTAAATCGTGGATCGTCGAGGAGTAAGAAATGTCGCGATGTCCTGTACATTCCTGCAAATATGTATTGTGTCTCGCCAAACAGCTCGCAAACGCAGACTCAGGAACTTGAGGTCCCCAAAGTGGCAGTAAACCGTTGCACTTGGTGTTGGCATTTTGCAAAGCTGCACTCTCCCATTCATCTCTCGCTCGTGCTAATCGAACTGCTGACATGTGACACTCAACGTGTACCACGTTAAAGTGAGTAACTGTAGTGTAGCTTACAGTCTTCCTCTGCTTCGTCTCGAATTCCTCTATATTGCAGCGTTTGGTAAAGGTGTAGATTCCTAGGACCAAATTAGGTTTAAACTTGTATCCTTCCCTGCAGATGACACAAACAAGTCCCGTCTCGTCTCCCAAATCCTCCATTTGCTGAAGAATCGTCCCACTCGCTGTAACTTGACCTTTATCATTTGTCCTCATTCCCAGAGCTCCCAACTGTCTCTCCCTCATTGCCATTGCCAGCCTCTTCTTCTCACTCCTGGTGTGCTGTCTTGACTCTTCGATTAACTCCGACACTGTCTTATTTGTACAAAGTGCTTCCAATAAGTTCTCCGCTAATGAACCGACATGTTCATCCGAAGACACTTGTTCCAATCTATGGATAATGCTGATAATCGCTTGCGAGACTGCTAACTGTGTAGGTTCATGGTCCGTCGCTAGACCCGTAAGGAATCTCAAAATATATTTTAAAGCGGGCTTCGATATGAATTCCTTGAGTTCATCACTATCCGTCCTCAGTAATGTAGGTTTCACGCAAGGAGCATGCATCGTTATGTAGTCAAAAGCGTCCTTAACAATGCCCATTCCAATAATATGATCCTTTAACGTGTTTCCAATCGCGTTTCTTTCAATTCCCTGGGTCAGAGTACAGAACAACTCCAACTTCTGTTCATCTTCCGTTGTATGTTCATAATCGAATTTATAAAAATTCAACACTGGCTTAAAATAGTCGCACAAAAGAGCCATTTTCTCTTCATTTCCATAAGTCAGAGCTGCCAAAACCCTCGCTAAGTGCAACAGAACACTGTGACTCTGCCTTACTGCTGCGGATTGTGTGCAGGACAAGAGCGCCTTAATATGATCGACTCCTCCCAAAGTCTTTGAAAACGCTTCGAAAGAACTCAAAGGTTGTGCTGCAGCGTTCGCCAAAATATTCTCCATGATATCTAGCAACTGCTCTGTGACTTTAGCCTGTAAATAAAAACAATTTGTTTGGTCAAACTCTATCAATCAGAGCATTAAATCTAAATGAATTAGAATTTTACAGTTAACAAAATGAGATTTGACGTCCTTACCTGTGAACTGTCTGATTCTGTTTCTAAACACCTTTGCAGAACATCCAATAATACAGAAACAGCTTTTAATTCTGGTTTGCTGAGAACCTCCTGGTTCTTCTTGACCTTCACCGATAGACGGAAAAGCTTCAGAAGAACTTGGAGTAAAGGTCTTGCTCTACTGACGTCTTGTATCGCTGCGAGTCGATCCAACATCACTTCCAATCCTCCACAATCCGCCAAGACATTCGCCATTTTGAACACCTCCTCATTATTAACTACCTGTTCGGTGTTGGCGTTCAAGGTCTCCACAAACTCTTCCGTAGCGTCTCCGAGAAGTCCTCTCATTCGGTAGACAACCCTCATCGCATCGCACTCGCCACCCTCGACCACCCAAATCTTTTTGTACACCTCCTTCACTGGCAGATCGAGGCTGATAATTTTATTATTTACAAGAAGCTCCATTCCATTATCGTCTTCCAAAAGCGCCACGAGTTCACAATCCTGACAGATTTTATTTTTCACGTCTCTCATCAAAGGACCAAGTCCAGGTTCCAAACTGCTATAGGGATTGCCCAACATTCTTCCTTGAAGGAAGTCCTCTTGCTGAGGATCTTTTTCCAAAGTGAGAAAGAATTCTCCGACGTCGTTCTCCTCTGGGTAAATAATCGAGCAAAGTCTTTCAAAGATAAAGACAGGCGTTCTTACATCCTGTGGACTGTACTTCTGAACAGTTTCAACGCAAACAGCCATAAACGCCTTCGTCTCTTCCTCTGTTCCAGTCGTCATCTCCTCCAAAAGTTCGAGAAGTTTCTCCTGCGTGTCATCAATCAACCTCGTTCTCTGGACTACCAATCTTCTCAGAGACAAATATCCATTCAAAACAGCACCAACGAGTCTGCCTTTATAATGCTGCTTGATGTTATCTTGTTCAAGGAAACTGGCTAGAAGTTCGGTCAACATCTTGAGCGAATAACCTTGGGCGAGATCACTCGTAAGGGTTGTCTCCTCCAATCGATGCAACTCTTCTATCTCCTTAGTCAGCAAATCAGCTAGACGAGTCAGAACTCCTTTCACCGCCAGGAATTGTTTCCAGGGAGATTGTCTAATCAGACTTTGATAAAGGGACAGAAACTCTGCGCTGCTTTCTCCCGCCGTGTGCACTTCCTCCAGATAATTTGTCAAAAGAACCAAAAGTTCCTTCTTCCGATCCATTCCTTGACAAAGGCTTTCGATCATCGTACAGGCAACTTGTCTCGCGAGCCTTGAACTAGGATTAAAAAGTACTTCTTTTAACCAGGCATCATCGACTAGCTTCAACGATTTCACATCCCTCAGACGATGACATCTGTTATGCCAACGATATCCGTATTTTTCCATCAGGTAAAAAACCCTTGCTTCTTCTTTCGTTAATTGTTTGCTGGGGCCAGCGTCTGACTTCCTCGTTGGCATTTTCTGCAACCAGTCATTGTAAGTGTGTTTCAAATCACCACTCAACCATCTTCCAATATCAATACTAATCCCTGGTGGCGGTTGTATCGTTGCTAGAGATTCTACATTTTTGTCCTTGTTTTTCTTCGAAAGCGGTTGTTCTGGTTTTATCACACCCTGAAGGATCTTCATACAAGGTAGGATTATACTTTCCATCACGACGGGGCTCTTTGAATCCTTACAAGCAAGTAAGAAAAGCTGCATCACACATCTGAGTTTTTGTTCCCAGCATGAATCTTCTTTCTGCACCATAGCTGCAAGAAGTGCCATTTCGTGGCGAACTGCCATAGATAAATCATGAGTGGCTACTCGACCTTGTAGAGTCATCGTGATTCTGTTGGTTAAAAGCGAGCAGAGTTCCTTCGTCGAATCGACGTTGTCTCTCGTCACGAGGCAGAGAAGTTGTCGAACTTCCTCTTGAACTTGAACAGTTCCTTTCCTTAAATTATTTTCTACCAGTTCTTGAATAAGTCCTTGTTTGCACAAAACTTCCCTTGCAGCAGTGTTGGTTGCCAAAGCTCGGAGAAGCGTTAAACAGTGTTCTGTTGCTGCAGAAGCACAGCCGTAACATCTTCCCGCATTCGGAGCGATCGGCTCATCTCTGACTGACCCATCAGAAGTGGAGGCTTGATGATATTGCAGCACAGTCTGCCCCCTTTGGTTTCTATCATAAGCAACTAGTTCCCTTCGACAGGCGAGGACTCGCTGAATGATCTTGCTTAGTTCCTCAAAAGAAGTTTTGCACTCTCCACAATACTTCTGGGCAAGTAGTTGAATCGCTCTATTAACTTGCGTGCTTCCAGCGACTTGGACTCCTTCTTCCAAGCTTCTATCTGAACGATGCTCAGAGATCTTCACAAGGAACATCTCCAGGTTTGGCTTATTCGAAATCAAACTCTTGTAAACTCTGTCTGCTTTTTCTAAAAGGGTATTAATCGTCGCAACTGTTTTCATCCGATCATCATCGCTTTCTATAGGATCAACTGCACAACAAGGTCTTCCAGTTAATGTATAATCAAACTTTGCATATTTACAAAAGCCACAGGCGTGACACAAGAACGGATCTTTCTCGTCATAATTGATCGCTCGACATTTGTGGCATTGGAATACATTCTCTCCACAGTTAGCACAAACTCCAGGATTCGCGGGAACACTGGCTGAACATCTAGGACACTGTAGAGTTTCTGAAGAGGCTTGGATGTTCTCATAGAAATCAGCATATTCAATCATTAAATTACAAGCGACTATGGGCAATGGAAATTCTATTTTAATCTCAGTTTGACCCTGGGCGAGAGTAATTTTCTTCGCTTTGTGCCACATGGCTGGTTTGTTTTTTAACTCGACGACAGCTTGGACGGATTTGTTATTGTAGAAAACGTTGATAGTACGAACCATCTTCGTCCTCTTCAAGTCTCCAATTCGCAAGATGATGCGGCTGATCGTGTGACTTCCTACGAGTTTAACAATTTGTGTGGTCGTCGTGAATTTTGAGTCAACTTTGATTGAGGACAGTTTAATCGTCGACATTGGTACTTCAGGGTTGTTACATACGAGGCACGGTTCGCTTTCTAGATAGTAGCCATCGAGTTCCACGAATTGGGCGAGATTGGCGTATAAGTTTGCGTTTGGATGACGGGATAATAATTGATTCTGCGCGTGAAGAACTGCGACTGCTTGTTCCATGTAGGCGTGCATTTTATTCCCAGTATGAGGAGTCTTAAGAGAAAAGTAGCCAAGGAGATCTACGAATTGGGCAGCTTTTCTTCCATACATAGGGAGAAGAGGCCACAACCGCCACAGAAGGTCCAGCAGAATTTCCTGGTTTGATGCACCGCAATTTTTATAGATAGCGAGAATTAAGGAGTGAGCTTGCCATCGAACGTTGGTATTGTTGGCTTCGAGGAGGAAAGTCTGGATGAATTTTGTGAGCAGAGCTGGAGAAACTTGTTGTTGAATCTGCTCGACTAGAGAAATACACTGGGCTTCTTCGAATTTTGCTTCGGTGTCAGAATCTTCAGATTTCTCGCGGTCTCTTCTTTCTTTTATGGTAGAACCTGATTTCGATTCCTTGATTTTAGTGTCTTTCAATTTGCTTGAACAAATCGCACATTGAAGTAACTGGAGAACCGTGGGACTGACGCCTTCATCTAGAAGAGTTGAGATAGTGAAGAGGTACGAGAGAACTGTATTTTGCTTGGAGCAAAATCTTTGCCAGTTCCCGGTTCGACTAGTTGCGACTTCAACGCAGCACTTGAGGTGCTCTATCAGCTCGACAAGTGAGTCGTAAGGCAAATTTATTGAGATTGGTTGGGACTGGAGGGGATCATAGCCTCCGGTGTTACAGCATTGCTGTACTGACTGCACATGAGATACTAAGGAGTGTAAATCTCTTAATTGACGATATTTCTCCTTATTTCCACAAATGAAGAGCAATAATTTGCGAACTTGTCTTCTCACGAAAGGAGTTTGATAAGACATCATATATTCACAAAGGTAGTAGTACCATGCCTGATGTTCAAAAGCTGGTTGTAGAGTTGCATTCTCTGCATATTTGTGCACCTGATAAGGCAATTTGAGTGCCATCTCAGTTAATAATTGAGGATAGGGTTCGAAAACATCACTCGCATGGCCTTTGACGTACTGCTTTAAAAAGAAAGGTGACATATCAGGAGGAGAACTAATGAGGTGATCTCTTAGCAACTGTCCTCCAATTATATTTCCAGATTCTTCAGTCGCGGTATTTTTCCAGTATTCAAGTAAGGCTTTCAGCAAATTCAAGCAGTAGTCAATAACTCCTGCATTGCTTAAAATAGCTGCTGCTGTCTGGGATACGAAGTTTGGATTATCTGATTGGCCCTTTGAACTACCTTTTGACCTCGACATCAAAACACTCAACAAACGCATTATCACAAGATGAACTTCTCTTTTATTGCTGCGTTGACAAATGTCACTGGTATCGGGATGGTCCATTTCCAATTCTTTCACCAGAACATGTAGCAAACTCTCAACACAAGCTTTATCCCTTTCATCTTGACCGTCCAGATCAGTTGTAAGCATAAGAATCACCTAGAAATTTTAAATAATAGTCAGCTAATTATTTCCAAGCCTTTATCAGAAAATTTAATTTGTTAATTGAAGTTGGTAGTTACCTGCATGAACGGAATTGCAAGAACGCCCGAAACGTTCAAATTAGGAATAAACTGTATTAGTTTATCTAGTAACAAGACTTGCACATCGTGAAGATTCGTTGTATTATCTCCAAGAGTATCTATCTCTTGAATTAATACTCGTTCTCGTTCTTGCTCTTGTCCATCTTCTTGTTCGATGGCCTAAAAAGATATATGAATTGCATAAATCAAACTGTAAGCTCTGTATAACTGATCTATCTGGCTTGACAATGGTAGACAAATTTATTTATATTAATTAAGAAAACGTACACTGAAAGTCATTGGAGCACCGACGGAACTGGTTTGGGAACGAGGTGGTTGAGCGACATTCATCGGAGGAATACTTTCAGGAGCATTGTCTCCATAAGCTGAACTTCTCCCGGAAACATTGTGTTCTCCAGTAATGCTATCAACTGCGCTACCTCCAGATTCACTTCCACCGCTCTCGCTTCCTTTACTTCCACCGCTTCCTCCCTTTACAATAAATAAAATTTTAAAAACAAGGTTCTTCTATGCTTAACTTTTTGAATTCAGGTTAGACAGCGTCTGTCAATTACTTAAGACTTTTAAGGAGCAGGTCAATTTGTAAAATTTTGCACATACATATAATTAAAATTAACTAATTCCAGTTTATATAATGTACCTGTAAATTTTATAAAGTAAAGAAAATTAAAATTAAAAATCCTTACTTGTTCTGCTGGTGACGTTCTTAGAGTACTGCCTTCGGTTGCTGCAGTTGAGCCTTCATCATCAGAACCTCCAGCAGAAGCGGTTGTATCTGAATAATGACTTCCTTCCTGACCCTGTTAAATAAAAAAATGTAAATTTATCATTTTAGAAAAAAGAATTTAAAAAGTGAAAATAGATCTTACAGAATTTTAACAAATGTAATAAAAATTTGCAAAAACATGCTCTCACCATGACGACGACGTTTAATCTTTCGACAGCATGCGAGAGACCTTGCACAGCAAGAGTCTGAATTCGCTCCAATTCGGGTCCACTTAAATTCTCCAAACCCTGAAGCCCTGGAATATTAGCCAGCCCCTGTTGAAATCCTTGCTGAGGACCTTGATTATCTGTGCCTCCCTGCTGATCTTGCAAACTCAGTGCGATCGCCAATTCTACCATGACTTCGTCATCATCAGCTGGAGCCATGTCCATCAGTTGTGGAAATCCACTTGGATCAAGAAGGGCTTCCAAGGGATGATTTCCTGCTCGACCTCCTGCTGCTTGGTTTCCATGTTCATCCAGCAAATCCATCGGATCTACAGCTTCTATTTCATATTGTCCCCTTCTGACAGATGCATGAAATGGTTGAGTAGATATCGGTTCTGGTTTTTCCTCTGATTCCATTGGAGCACCTTTAAAAAATATTTGACATCTTAGAATATATACCAAATATGGAAGAGGAAAAGATGTCAAAAAATGGGGAAAAGAGGCTATTCCAAGCTTGTAAAATTATAAATAAATTATAAATT
>JAUESI010000038.1:13193256-13215037 GCA_032275145.1 Synergus laeviventris | reverse complement strand
ATTATAAATTAATTATAAATTAATAAATTAACCAACCTGGAGTACTGCAATGAGGCGGGCTCGGTATATAAACCTTTCTTCGTTTGTACCGAGGCCTTAATACCCTGATAATTGCGTGTTTGGCACTAAAGCTGATACTAGTGTCGGAAGACAGTAGTAATTGGAGGTAGAGTTTCGCGGCTAGAGGAGTATTTCCTTCAACATCGCAAGTTGTAAATGCGTGAATTATTTCGACGATTGCGTGGATCGTAGCTTCCGTGTGAGTTAATCCAGGAACTACGACAGGAGCCAGGGCCATATTTTTTGGATAAGCTGTATGCAACGCCCATAAGACATCCATTAGTTGCACCACCAAATGCTGATTTTTGTCTAACATCCACTGCGAATCTAGTCGATCTTTCTCGAAAACTGGTACTAGACAAAAAAGAAATTATAGTTAAACGTTATGAAAAGATCATTTAAATCCTATGCTGCCAAATATGTAATAATTTTCTAAAGAAACCTACTACTCGATACATCAATAGGTTTCGATCCCTGTTGTTCTGCAAATTTCGCTAAATTATTCGGACGGGCGACTGCGATGTTTCTCACAATAAGAACAAGCCTATAAAAATTTTCAGCATCGACATTACGTGGATCGCAGATTTTTTGCATAGAGTTCAAAGCTTCGATAACATGCGTGAGTAGAACTTGATCCTGAAATAATTATGAAAAAAAAGGAAAAAAAACCTTTATTATTATTCCGCTAGTTCCTTATACTTTAAGAAATAAAGTTTTCGTTCTCTTGCCTTATGAGAGTGATAGGTCGATTTGGAATTATGCAGAGCAGCCAAAAGTGCAGTTGTGTGAATTTGCACTTTAGGTGGCGTAGGTAGAGTCAAAAGATTCGATGCAACTTCGACTGCTGTGGATCTCAGAGATGTTTTCGTATCGTCGTTAGAAGAGAGGGTGAATGACGAAACAAGAACTTCGAGGATGCTGGAAGTCATTCTGTAATAACAAATATTTTATGAAAAAGGAAGGAAATGTTAAATGATCTCATGACGAGGAAACACTTGTGTACAAAAAGTACACTAATGAGTAAAAACAGGAAAACTACGGGGAATTTCAATTTTCTTCTTACCTTTCGATATTCACAGAATCATCCTTTGTTGGTCTGATGCATTTTGATATAAAGAAAAATTATAAATTTTTGTATAAAAATCTTTCTTGAAACTAGACCGCAAAAGCCGTTTTTCTATTTAATTATTCAGATCCGATATAAATATTCACATTCAAAAATTCCTTATAATGAAATACAAAAATAGAGTAAGGAATTTTCGAATAATTTATTTACTTACGCAAACAAAAGCAACACTGAGGTAAAGTTCTCATGCAATAGAGAGTGATGCAAAAGGTTTTCTAAACGTAGAAATTGTGTTTGTAAAAGCTATAGTAAAAACATCAAAATTTATTTTCCAATACGAAATTAACTGAAAGGTTATTACTTACTTATCAATAGATGTTAATGGAATTGGTGAAACAAGGGCGGTTTCGTTTTCGTTGTTAACTGGTGCACCGGATGTTATTGGTGCTGAAGTGGATTGCCCACCGGGAGTTTCTTCTGTTTCTTCAGGCCAACCAAATGTATCTTTAGTTTTTCCATATCTATATTGAAAATTAATTTGTAAAATAAATGAATGAATTATTAAGTTTTATTAGAAGTAAAAATATAAAAGCTAGGAAACTTACACTTTAATTGAATCCACCATAATGACGCCTTCAGCATCTTGAGATGGACCGAAAGTAATGACCAACTTCTTATCCGCTTGTAGACTTTCCTCTCTCGTTAATGGAATATCGAACCATCTACTGCGAGTTAACGCCATTCGCACATTTCTGCCGAAAATCTGCAAAAAAAATTAGAGTTTGAATTGACAGTCTGAAAGATGAGATAATTCCGAAATCAGAATCACTGAAAATTGTTTATTAATTCAAAGTTACGAGAATTTTTTTTAATTTTTAAATGAATCAAATCGTAAAGTTTTCCTAATAAAAACTGTTCAATCCCAAGTAGCAGCTCACCTCAACAAAAAGCGGCGACCTCTGAATATCCTGATTTCCCAACTGAACCCTGAATCCTGTCATGACTAGAGTAGGATCATTATTGATGACTTCCACATTGAATCCAACAGATCTCGTCGAAGCCACATACATCCCTGTGGTATTCAGCCTATGTTTAATCTGTGCTACGTTATAAACCTGTAGTAGGTCATTTCCTCCAAATTCCACATCATTCATGGCCTGGGTATGCTCGAAGAAATCGATTGGAAAGGAGACTGACCCGGGAGGTTTCCCCGTCTTTGCCGCTTTCTTTTTCTTAGGCTGCTTTATATTCGCCATGGTTCCAACTGGTTGAACACTAGGAGACATCCAGAACCCGGTTTGGTCCATTGCTGCCATATAAATTCGCAAACTTCCATCTTCACAAAGCAAAATTAATGTTGTCCTGTGTTCAGCATTAGAACTAGGGTGTCTAATAGCCACCATGTCCATGATCTTTGCTTTCGCCGGCACAACCTTAATTTCCTGAACCATGATCGTCTCTGGTTTGATCATCAAAATCACAGGGTTATTACTACTCTGCAAAACCGAGCAAACCAATCCTGGGTGATTAGCTATCTCACTCCACTGGCAAAGCGGCTGAGGCTGATTGTTATTTGACTTATTTCCGTTAGTTTTATTCGCCAAATTAATCATAAAAACTACAGTGATGTTCGAATCCATATGCTTTAAAGGAGCGATGAAACTCTTTCCACAAGCGTAGCTGAAAAACAGCAACTGTAATGCGTGGGAATAATATATCGAAACTCCTCCTCCTCCAACTTGTCCATTATCTTTGATCTCCGGATGATAAATGTCTAAAGTATTTGTCACATAAAAGGGTCCATGCTTTGCTAGACTTTCCTCGTCCATAGCCTGGCTATAAATGTATCCAGCAGACGACATCAGTAACAAATGGAACATTCCATCCTCCGCGTGAATAAAGGTGCAATCTCTAATTTTTCCTGCGGGTACCAGGAAGTAATACTGGGGACTCAAAGCGTCTTTGCTTAAATCATAGATTTTAACAAAGTCTGCTGTCACTAGAGCCAACTGTGTTTGCGATCCTGGTAACCAGAGGGGCTTGATAATAAAATTACCCGTCTCTAATTGCGGGTGGAGCACTAAATGATCAGAAACTGTTCCAGAGCTATTAAAAGTTAAGACATGGCAATCCTTCAGTCCACAAACCGCAAGGAAATCTTCGTTCCACTGGTTTCCAGTTACAGAGAGAACTGTAAAAGGTATCGGTGCCGAAGCAAGGCGTGTTAAAGTCAACTTCCTCTTCGAAGAATCAGCCTGTTTGAGTAAAGTACTCAACTGCAAAACCGTGATTTTCCCCTTTTCGTGAGAGACTGCAAGGTGTTGCCTTTTTCCATGAGGAGACGAAAGACAACACATCGCTACCCTGCGAATCATGTGAGCAGAGAGAAGTTGTCTAATAGTCTGTCCTTGATCTCCAGAGTAATTCATTCTCACGTTCTCAAATGCACCTTCCTGGGATCCCAAAGTCGGCAGCATAAGCTGATCAGTGTGTTCGAATTTCTTGTCTAACGTGTGGAGTTGTCTCAAAGCATTTTGGGCTCGGGAATGACACCCCACTGCTGAATGCTTTTTACAACAGGATTCCACAGCGGGAACTAAGCTACTCATCAATTCTACGAGTGATGAGACAAGACCACACGACCAAAGTTGGGAGAGAATCCAGTCTTTAGATCCTTCTAGTTGCTTCGAAAGGATTGCGAGCTTTTGTTTATCTCTTCCACTTCTCTCGCTTTTATCATTGTAATGAAGAGGACTAGAAGCTCTTCTCCTGAGACTGCTTGGCAACAGGTTGTTATCATTTCCACTGGTGTTTGAGTAAGAAGCATTATTCCCAGCCCCCTGGTGTTCCGAACTCTGAGGACTACGTTTCATCAAGGCTTGACAGGAACCATCTTCTTTGGCGCCACAATCACAAAAGAAGTTTCCATATTTAGCGTAGGTAACATCATGTCCTCTGTGACAAACTCTGGCACAAACTGTGCATACACCAACACCATCAACCATGTTGCAATCATGACAGTGATACCAGTGCTGATTCATGAATTCCTTCTGGGTTATTGTGAAGGTACAAAGTTTATTACAGAGACTGTCTTCGTCTGAGTCTTCAGCAGCAGAGTCATCATCTTCGTGCGCGATTTCGTCGTTCCAGTCGCTGTCATTGATGTCGTTTAGAGGGGTAGCTCCTTCCCAGGGAGGACTTGTTGCTCGGTCATGAAGGAATTGCTGGGGACAAACTGCGCTCACGACGTCGGCTATATAATTTAAAATACAGCATCCAGCTTCGACGTAAGGTGAGGGCTTATCCAAAGACTGAGGATCTCTGTTCATCAGCTGTTGTTTGCAGATTTCTACCCAACCAGTTGCAGCTTTGAAGAGAAGTTTGTGGCCCTTATCTTGTCCAACGTCGGCTAAAGTTGACATGACATGCATCAGGTCTGGAAAGCTTACCCCTTCGATTGCAGATGACAAAATATGATAACCGAGGGGAATCAAAGCCTGAAGCATGGTTACTGAGACTCCACTACTGACATTACTGTTCTCCTTAACGATGTAATTCGTTAGCGCTTGTAAAAGCTGATTATTTTCTTGAAGAGGTTGGTACTCTTGATTGTTAGTCTTGATGGGTGCTCCATCCAGTAAAAGAGGTTGCCAGCCAATTTCGTTGTTAAAAGGGTTATTGGACTCCTCAGTTTTCTTGGTTTCTTCACTTCCTGCAACAGCGACACTCGCTGTAACAGCATCAGAAGTTTGGATATTAGAAGCAGGAGGGATATTCGTTGCTCCTAGAATCAAGTGTCTCAACCACGTTTGAAGCTTCTGATTCTCAACATTTGGAAGGTTGGAAACGGAGCTGCAGAGCCGATCTAAATTAGGATCACTGAACTTCTCCGCAGTCTTAAAAAGTTTGTTAAAAAAGTGGAGAACGTGAGTTCCGAATTGCTGAGACGCTTGAGGCGAAGCAATAGATAAAAGAATAGAAACCAGAGTGCGATCAGATTGTGGGGAGAAGAATTCACCAAGAGCTTTGAACCCAACGGGCTTATCTAGTAAATGTTCCCAGTACTTGATGCAGTGTTTAAGGATCTGCTCATCAATAGTCACATTAATAGACTCTTCTGTATTGCTAGTATAATCTACAATCAGATTGTAGGTGTACGAAAGTACGAAGAGATTAATCTTTAAAATTCTAGCTTCGCTTTCCGCATCGCCTAGGATCTTTCCCAAAGTTTTGTTAGCCATTTCATGAACATATGCAGTTCTCGCGTCCATCGTTAATGGAATAAGAAGTTCGATAGCTTCCTTTCGAAGCTGGGAATCCTCTGGAGCAGTTGTTGGGTTCACGTATTCCATTATAAAAGTGACTAATGAATAAAGCAGGTTCTTTAGTGAAGGATTGATCGAGAAGACTCCAAACTCTGACAACGGATTAATGTGATGGTTTATCGTCGCGAGAATGTAGCTTTCCGCTGGGATGATGTCGTTAGCATAGGTGTTCCATGGAACATGAGCAACAATGATGGATTTCCATTTATCTAGAGCAGATCGAATTGTGCTGGGTAGTAAAGTAACTAGCGAAGTTTCTAACGCCCAACTAGCACCAGGCATGGAAATTATTCCGTCCATTGCAATGATGATATCTAAAATGGTGTAGTCTCTTAAAGTGTATTTGCTCTGGGCCTCCGAAGAATCCTGAACATGATAAAGAACGCTGGATCTGCACGCAACGACTATGGACTTCGTTAACTTCAAAATATGAGGTAGAATATCCACGACCATTTTGTTGATGTTGGACGTAATAGATTCTGGGGACTGTGAGTTTTTCGATGCCTCGATGTTATCATTAGGAGCTTTAGATAAACTTTCGTCCATTAGAACTTGAAGTTTGCCAACGACTGCGGCTAATATACAAAGTGAGTTGAGTTTCGGCAGAGAAGCTTTTGGCATTATCCTCTCATCGTTTGCTTCAGGCATTAAGGCTTTTATGGAATTTTTCGCGAGAGTGACATCATACTTTAGAGAAGTTACGGTCGAGGAAATAGTTTTTAAGAGGTTCTCAGCGTATTGGGTGTACATTCCTTGTTTTACGAGGCAGTCCTTCATCCACCCGGTGAATGTTTTACAAGCGGCTCTGGGTCCCCAGATAAGGGAATACAGAAGCATGGGAGAAGCAGGAATCTCTTCTCCGAGAGCAAGTTCGTCCATGTAGGCGGTTGATGGAGGCAACATGAGAAGCAATCGCCAACAGATTGAGAAACAATATTGAGTGGCGCATAATCCTGTGAAGGTAATTTTGTCTTTTCCGTCTGAGGATTGTTTTCTTGGTATGCTTGTTTGGTTTATGATATTTAGGATGTCGATTAGAGCATCTACGAGGAGAGGGTACTTCATTTTGTCGGGAGTTCCGAGGACGAAGTTACAGGCTAAGCCGTCAAGCTTGGGTGTGTCTTGGTTGTTGAAATCAGAAGGTGTTAGATTGTAGAATCTGGGCTTCATTGAAAATTCATCCTGGGGACTGAATTTTCGGTAGTTGTCCTCAATTTCTTTCCAGGGTGTGTAGATTCTAGAGGCTTGTTTATTGCCTTCCTTCGCGTCGCTCACCAAACTAGTTCCAGATAGAAGATTCCATTGGACCTGGAATAAGGATGGGGTTAGATTAGTATTAGAAGGGAATAAAAGTAATTAGAAAAACAGAAGTACGAGAATGTATTGTATGAGACGATTACTACCACTCAGTTGGCACTTTCAATCTGGTGGCCCTGGTATCTCATACAGACTTGTTAGGTCTGCATTGTTTTAGCATTTGGAGAGTTTGATGTATTTTTGATAGTGAAGTATGAATGAAATGATGAAAAGTGGTAGATGATAGATGAAAGATGAGAAATGAAAAAATGGTATGAATGATGAGAAAAGAAGACATGAGAGTCCTAATTGTAAACCTCCAAATGCATTATTTAAAAATAAGTTTCCTATCATTATTTTATTTAGAATTGCTACAAAATACCAAATCATTAAAGAAAACTTACTTGTTCAAGCAAAGAAGAAGGGGCATCGTAAAGATGTTTCATCATGTACTCGAGTAGGAGCAGCAGTCGCGAAAGATGGAGAATCTGTGAATCTTTCATCGGAGTTTTAACAGCTTCGCTGCATCGAACTGCTCCGCTTCCAGTCACAAGCAAAACTGACTTCTTCTGCATTAAATTCAATGAGTGAAAAAGAAATAAAACCAGTTGTGCTTGTTCCACATTTAAATCTGAAAAGGAAATGAATCATTAGCGGATTCTTAACAAATTTAGGAATATTTTTTACCTCCAATAGTCACAAAATAAATTTTAAATTAGCATTTTCAAGTACCTTCATTTTCAGCGTCAAAGGTCGCTGGAGGATTACAAACATTTTCCACCATCGTCGTGACTAATCTGTGCCAAATACTTATACACGCTGCCTCTTTTTCCAGTTGAGGTTTAAGCAAAAGTATCTGAAAAACCAAAATTTATTAATATCCACGAAAGATGTATAAGATATCATGAAATTTTATTTAATTTCCAACGTTTTCACAGGACTTAAAGATTTTAATACCTGTGCAAGAACACTGAGAGTTCGCGGATAAACCTGGAGGGGCCAGGCTGCAGTACTGACGTTCTCTGTAGACCAAGGACTAACCCCCAGATGTTGAAGAAGTGTATTTTGCAAACCTTCACTCAAGGTATTTCTCGTTAGTAAATTATGCGTGTAAAGGCTCAAAGCCTGAGAAAATTCAGAGTACATAGCACCCAGAGCTGCTCCATAGAAAACTGAAATTGTCCCAGTTTCCGTTCTCGCAGCTTCATGATCCAAGTCTCTGATAATCGCAGCCAGAATAACCATTTGCTGCTCGACCAATCCATTCATCACATACTCCCTAACATAAATACTTCGACTCCCAAGCAAATGTTGATTCATGAACTGGAATATTTGAGTCGCAAGGGAAATATATCCATGAGGTTCTCTATTATCAGGAACGATAGCAGTCGTCACTCTTTCAACAGTAGGTTCGTTATTTGATTCCTTAGTGGTAGTAGTACTCGATCCATCAGAAGGAGCTAAAGTTTCTTCAAACCAGAGACCTAGAATGGGTTCACTATCCTCCTCTTCATCAGCAGAGTTCTCAGAGCAGCTCAGGAGATCTTCATAGTATGTCGTGGAATCTGATTGGCTTAAGTTATCACCTTCGAGAGAATGTTTTTGCACCCTTTTTAAAGTACAGGCTTTTCTGTAACTAATAGTGGCCAAGTAAAAAAGCAAATGGTTGAGTGGAGCTGCTTGGAAAAAGGTCGCTGCTCTCTGTAAAGCTGAAGCAGTTGCTAGAATATCTAAGGGCGCAGGTTCTGGAGTCGGAGGTCTGTTAGGTCCAGCTTCTACAGAGACATCTTCCAAAAGAGCACTCATTAACGTGAGAGCGTGAGATGCTAAAGCAACAGACAAGACTCCAAAGCCTTGTTGTACTTTCATTAAATTAATCCTTCCTGTCCCATCTCGAGCTTTACTTGGAGATTTTCCCTTTTCTTCTTTAGCTTTATCCGCTGCGCTAAGACTGCTAACGGACAATTGAGCTTGAAGGCCAGCCACAAGGAGCCAGACTCCGATTAGAAGGTGGTTTTGTAGGATATGTCCTCCAGCTCGAGTACTGTGTTTGATTAGGTTTGAGACTAGACTGAAAATTTCTAAACTTCTCTCGACTACGTTAATTGCTAAAGTGTCGTATTCTTCCTCGGCACTCTTGCCACCCTGATTACCGGGAGCACTAGCTGCCGTATTTGTACTACATTTTGGTGATACTGCATTAGTTATTCCGACTATACTCGAGGCTGTTGCGTTCGCTATCGAACAGTAAAGACACGACATAGTTAAAAGCGAAAGCTTTTCTAGTTTCGCTGGTGTTAGAGGTTCGAGAATTGGTAAAGAGACTACGCTGTGGACGATGTTTATGTCGTTTACTACTGAATGAAGACTGTATCGAATTGTGTGGGCCTCGGAGTGATTCGAAGGCAGACAAAAACTTTTTCGGTTTAAGAAGGTTTGGTATTTTCTGGTGTAGCGAGACAAGTGCGGGAGATTCGAGCACATGTCTAGCAAAGTATCTCCAGCGCCGATGCTTTGGAGGGTGCTTATGTTGTTGGACATGAACATCATCTGCAATCAAATCAATTAGAAATTATTCATTATCTGGAAATGATAGTGAAGTTTTAATTAAAATTAATTTTTAAAATTTAAATACTTTTATATCTGAGCCTGGATCGGTAGTAGCATTCTCAGAGGAGACTTTGTTGCCATCAGGAGTAACATCGATTCTGACTGACATAGAGGGAATAAATTCTTGAAGAGGCATAGTCAATTGTTCGAGAATATTGCTCGACAAATCACTGCGGCTTCTTTTCGTTTCCTTGATGGGTTGAGGAGTGGAATCCTTTTCTCCATTTGTCGATGAAAGTTGAGCGACTGATGGTATTTTCGCATTTTTCAGAATTGCGACTAAAGCTATTTCCTCCGCTTTCGCAAGAAGTGTTTGTCCAGTACATAGAGACCGAATTGCTAAAAGAAGCTGCTTCATCGTCAGGAGATTCGGCATTCCTTCGCCAGGTTGTGCCTGGTTCTGGGGCAACTTTCCCACCAGGTAGACCAAAAGTATTTTGCATCCCTGCCATACTAGCGGAATCTGATTCTTCGAAACTAAAACAAAATTAAAATCGAACCTGCATTAAAAATGTACAATATGAAGTCAATTATCCATGTCAAAACTAGGAGACATGGAACTCTAAATTTTCTTTTAAATTTTTAGAAAAAGTTCTTTTATAGTAACGTATGGAAACTATAATTATTGTAAGTAAATTAATGCGTAAGATAAGTAAATATTTATATATCTTAAAAAAGTTTGAATAACCATCCTGATAAAGTAAATAAAAAAAAACTCCTTTCTCACAAAAAAAAAACTTAACTCCAAAACAAAAAGTTATTATCGAATAAATATTTGTCACTGAAAATTGATCAACCGTGGAAATTATTTAACTCATTTTTATAATATGTTAAAACAAAGAAATTATTTTTGAAAGTTACATTTAAAAATTTGTAATCCAACAATTGAGTAATATTTTCATAAAACTAATAGGGAAAATAAGATATTAAGAAACTGTGTTAACATAATACTAATAATATAATTAATATTATTTAATAAAGTATTCATTGTTAATAAAAAAAAATATATTTATTTATGTGAAGCTTTTTGTTTATAAAATGTAACTTTAGTCATGCTTTGTTATAATTTCCTTTTCAAAATAAATTCCTTAAAGTTATATTCTTGATAAGAGAAAAGGCAAGTACTAAACGTATCATAGCTTGTCCTTCAAAAAATTACGTAATTTCGATAAATTGCTGAAAGAAAACAATAGTTTCTCAAAACATTATCGTTCGTAATATTTGAATTCTATACGAAAAAAAAAACCGACAACTAAATCAAAATATTATCTTCCAACAAATCGAAACAAATCAAAACAAATCATAAAAACCACAATATGCCTAGCGACAATTAAATCCAGTAAGAAAATCAGACAAAATTTTCTTCTCAACTTTTCAAGATATTTTTTAACTCATTGTCTAGATGACATATCGAAATTCGTGGATCAAGGTGACTCTCAAAAGTAAACACGAGCCAAAAAACGAAATAAACTTCTTAACTTTTGCAAGATGTCGGTTATTTAAAAGGGGAAAAACGACAAACGAACGAATTTAGATAAATGATTCACTCTGATTTTGAGAAAGGATTCAATCTTTATGAAACTTTCACTCGCAAATTTTCATTGTGCAAATTGATTTGCGAATACGTAGATTACAAAATCAAATATGTACAACGGTTTTTATCTATAAAAATGTATGTATACGTATACAATAAGTTCTCAAGCCTTAAATGCCAGGTCATTGAACAACTTACGAGAATTGGCGTAACCACCGATGTAATCTGCAACTAAAGCAGCAAAGGACGTGTAAAAGGCCTCGTAGGATTCCTCGTGGGATGAAAATTCAGATTCACTAAAAAATAAACGTTAAATAGATCGATAAATTATACGTCTCGGTCAGTTAATGAGCAACCATTTCTGTACTGTCACCTTAGCAGAGGTTCGGTTATGCGAATTTTCTGAGGTTCGCTTGCTTTGTTTTGCATCAAAATTAAAACCTACCTTTTGACAATTGCTTTTACAATCTCGATAATCTCATTTTTGTTGAACGAACCATAAGTCGCACTTAAAATTGGCTTTATAATCGACGCCCAGTCGACGGAACCACCGCTCTTCGCCGCCATTTTGAAAACTGACGAGTTTCAGGAAAACGAATATCCTTTTCAAGAAACTGATTGGCGAACTCAAGAAAGAAATTCAGCGAAATCTTACATATGCTCAGCAAACTATGGTTGAAGTTCTTTGATAATCAAGATAAAGTTCTATTCGTTGCAGCAAGTAACCAAAGTAAACATATGATGTCGATTCAATAGGAACCTGCGGGAACCTATTTCTAATTTCTATCTAGACCATCTAGACCATCTAAAAGTTATTCAATTCCTGCCATACCGACTGACCGACATAATTTTTTTGTTCTTTAAACTCTCACAATCTAGGCAACTTAAAAAGCTTAAAGGTCTACATTGATAATTAAAAGTCGGAAATAAATAAATGTAAAATAGAAAAAATTCAAAATAACATTAGTATGTTCCTTTAAGTCTGAATTTTTAAGTATAGAAGTATTAGAAAACATATCCAGTTCGACTTCTAATAAATATATATTAATACACTTTTGATTGACAAGATTGGTCACCCTGTCGATTCCCGATTTGTTTGCAATGGCAAAGATGGCCGATTTTTTAATTCGACAGTCCCGACATCTAGATAGGGACTGCAATAGAGAAAAGGTATTTTCCCTAAAATATTTATCAATATATCTTCCTAGAAGTTTGTCAATTAATTCTCTGATGTCAATTTTTAATTGCACAACATTACAATCCCATTTCACAAGTGTCGCAGTTTCGTTTGAACCGTATATTGGCCACAGTTCACTTATACCATTTTGCGGTTAGGTTATCTTAGCTCGTCAACTCGTTAGAACCCGTGTATTCAAGTTATTTATTATATAACGAAATCGGAGTGAAATTACAATTGTTTGCAGAAAAATGTTGAGATTTCCGTTGGTCAGGGCCACCGGGCTGTCAAGTGGCAGGCTTGGAAGCACTGGCCTTCATACGACCGCCAAGAAGTCCCAGCAGGCCGTCCAGGATCTCGTTGAACTTTTCATCGATGACATTCCTGTTCAGGTCCCGCCTGGAACAACGGTCCTTCAGGTAAGAGCTTGTGTTTACGTTTGTCATAGACTCGAAAGTTTAACTTTTTCTTTTGAACTGCTTACTTAGTTATTTCATATCGAATACCTACTTTTGTTGAGTGTTACTAGTTTTACTATCTTACGTCAAATGACAATTTAACTCCGAAATTTTTATTTTATATGGAATTTATTTATTAATAATGCTCGTTTTCAAATTGACAGTAAATAAAAGAACTCAGGAACCTTAATTTTCTTAATAGGTTATTAGAATATTTATAAAAACGTCTTATTTTGACAGGCTGCTGCAAAGATTGGAGTAGAGATTCCTCGGTTTTGTTATCATGAACGTCTGGCGATTGCAGGAAACTGCAGAATGTGTCTCGTTGAGATAGAGAAACAAATTAAAGTGAGTAAATATTTTAATTTGCGTTTTACATCAAGTATTCGATTACAGAAGTTAAATTAATTTATAAATTTAATTTTTAGCCAATTGCAGCCTGTGCGATGCCAGTAATGAAAGGATGGCGAGTCAAGACGAATTCCGATTTGACAAGGAAAGCCCGGGAAGGAGTGATGGAGTTTTTATTAGTTAACCATCCTCTTGATTGTCCAATTTGCGATCAGGGTGGCGAGTGCGATCTTCAGGATCAAAGTATGGCATTTGGAAGCGACAGAAGTCGATTCGTTGATATCAACTTCACCGGAAAAAGAGCTGTCGAGGATAAGGACATCGGACCTTTAATAAAAACTGTAATGACTCGTTGCATCCACTGCACCCGGTGCATTCGATTCGCTTCCGAAATCGCCGGTATTGATGATTTAGGAACCACTGGTCGTGGAAATGATATGCAAGTTGGAACTTACGTAGAAAAAATGTTCCTGTCTGAAATGTCAGGAAATATAATCGATCTCTGTCCGGTCGGAGCTTTAACGAGCAAACCTTATGCTTTCGTTGCTCGTCCCTGGGAAAATCGGCGAACTGACAGCATCGATGTTCATGATGCTGTTGGAAGCAATATTGTCGTTACTCATCGAACTGGAGAAGTTCTCAGGATTCTTCCCCGCGAGAATGAGGTAATATAAATTCAATTTAATATGTAGTTCCTTTTGAATTTCTAATTATCTAAAATTCATCTTTATTTTTTATAGTCTGTGAATGAAGAATGGATATCAGACAAGGTTCGTTTTGCCTGTGATGGTCTCAAGCGTCAAAGACTCATCACCCCAATGATGAAGGTCAACGGAAAGCTGCAAAATGTTGAATGGGAAGACGCTCTCGTTTCTGGTAAAAAAGACTTTTAATCAGTCTAATTTATTTATATTAAAAAAGGAAATAATTTTTAATCAAGCGAACCATCTTAACATTATTATTTTTTTATTTATAGTTTCCAGGGCCCTACAAGATTTGTCAAAGGACAAATGTGCCGTCATTGCTGGTAAAATGGCAGATGCAGAATCTCTAATGGCAATAAAAGATCTTGTGAATAAATTAGGAAGTGAGTTACTGGGTACTGAACAAAATTTCCACACGGAGGGAGCTGGCATTGATCTCCGAAGCAGTTATCTTCTTAATAGTAAAATTAAAAGCCTAGAGGACGCCGATGTTGTCTTGTTAATCGGGACAAATCCGCGATTTGAGGCTCCGTTAGTGAACACTCGTTTGAGAAAAGGTTTTCTTCACGCGGAGCAAACTATTGCCCTTATTGGTCCAAAAGTAGATTTAACATATGACTACGAGGTATTTATTATTTAATCTACTTATTTATAGCCTTAAAATTGATATACTAATAAGCAAATTATAAGGAAGTTGTGTAAGTATAAGGAACTATATCTAACATTTCCTTTTAGCACCTCGGGCAATCAACGGACACGATAACTCAGTTGAAGAACGGCACGCATCCTTTCAGTGACACTCTCAAGAATGCTAAAAAACCTATTGTAATTTTGGGGGCTGATCAGTTAAGTCGGAAGGATGGAGCTAAGATCCTTGCCGAGACACAAGAGTTGGCTAAGATTGTCGGAGAAAAAGCGAATGTTCGTAGGATTTTTTAAAATAAAAAACTAATAATATTCATTTATTAAGTTAATAATTTCTTTTCAGACTCCTCCAGAGTGGAAAGTTCTTAACTTACTTCACACGAACGCATCTCAAGTAGGTGCGTTGGATCTCGGCTATGGATCTACCATTGAAGAAATAAAGAAAGCAGAGCCTAGATGTCTTTTCCTTTTGGGAGCGGATGATGCTAACATTTCAAAGGAAGACTTTGGAAAATCATACATAGTTTATATTGGAAGTCACGGTGATCGTGGAGCGGCAATGGCAGATGTTGTTCTTTGTGGTGCGGCCTACACAGAGAAAAATGCCAGTTTTGCTAATACAGAAGGAAGAGCTCAGCAAACTAATGCAGCAATCACGCCGCCTGGTATGGCTCGGCCTGACTGGAAAATCATCCGGGCACTTTCCGAAGTACGTTTACCTTTTTTTAAAATCTACATTGCAATTTCTTTTAACTTTTTCTTAGTCAATATTTTAACGAATGATGCTATTTTGCAGATTTCTGGAAACTGTTTACCGTATGACACTTTGTCGGAGTTACGTTCTAGAATCGAGGAAGTAGCCCCACATTTAGTAAGATATGGCCAAGTAGAGTCGGCAAACTATATTAGAGAAGCAGTTGAACTAGCCAAGGTATGTAAAAAGAAATGCCATTAAATCTTGACTACACAAAATACAAAATTGATATAATATTTAGTTTTAATTAAAAAATTATTCTAATTTCAGCAAACCGGAGGATCCTTCTTGCCAGACCCCTTGGAGGTTCGGCAGAAGACTCTAGATCATTTTTTCATGACGGATGCAGTATCACGAGCGTCACCAACAATGGCAAAGTGCGTACAGGCTGCACTAAAACAGCAACAATCCCAAGTGTAAGATCATCAAATTTTTAAATGACCATGTACATAGGTGGGATTCTGTTATATCAATACTAAAATTGCAATCAAATAACGCAATCGCATGGATAAAATCGAGTATCAATTATTCAATCAAGTTTTCAACGGGCATGTAACAGAATTCCATTGAAAAGATCCTACTAGTTGGCTTACTTGTATGATAGTGACCGATATACTAATTTATTTAAAATAAAAAGAAAACAAATATTTCGAAGATATTATTCAGCACGTCATAAAACTTATCGACAATTCAGATATCTAGAAGAAAAATAGAAACTGATTACTGCACTTTGTATTTGATTCTGTACTTTGAGGGATTGTATTATTGTTCGAAAAGCTACACTGTGTACTTTTCACTCTTTTGTATTATAATTTCGAGGAGCATTTTTCTGAGAAAAATGGCAAATCGGGTCCAGAAGGAAAAAAGCATTAAATGTTATTGAAATATAAATAAATAAGTATAGAACTTTGCGCCTGATTTAAACCCTTTTATTGACTTTATAAGGGAAATGGGTTCGTTAAAACTTTTCTCTTCAGCATTATAATTTGTGCTTTGCTTTATTAATTTATAATTCTATATCTAGAGAAAGAATAACAGTTGTAACAAATATCTAAAACCAATTATGAGTAATTGATAATTTACAATTCTTGAAAGACAATTATAAAACTGTGACTAAAACATTTCATTAAAAATAATCGAAGATTAATTTTCTGAAAACTTATGGGTATCAATTGGAGGAATTTTTAGTGACTCAGTTGCTTGATTCCGGATGGTCGTCCGTGTCGAGGTCACCTGAACTTTCATCAGAATCGACCTGAAAATTAATTATATCAGAAAACGGCATCTAAATCAGATCTAAATTACTATTCAATTAAAATTAAATTTTAGAATAATTTTACTATTTCAATGTGTACCTTCTCTCCTAATGCTATCAGTTTTTCTTTGTACATTGTGATTTTGTTGTCTTGATCTGTAAGAAGTTCTAACAAATCTTCTTGGTCTTTCCTCAATTTTTCGAGCTCTTCTGTTTTCTGCTTTAAAACAGTTTCATGTTCCGTTTCGTTTCGATTAATACTTTTCTTTTCATATTCTTCGAGTTTCAACACATAACCGGACAATCTGCCTTCCAAGTCTCTCACTTTTGCTTTATACTTATCTAATTCTTCGTTTATTCCTTCCACGTTATTCGAAGGAGAAATGAAATCTTTTCCATTCGAAAAATTAGTCTGAGCTGCTCGGAGAACCAAATTTTGATCTTTTAAGTGACTCACTGTTGTTTGGAGTTCTTGGACTTGAACCTGCAATTAATATTTTATTCTAAAATTAATTTTTCAGGAATATTAATAATTAGCACTTTAATAAATATTTTGTAATCATTGAAGAAATTACGTTTAAAAATTTTAAACAATATTTACCTGAAGTTCTCCCTTTTCCTTCGAGAGTATTTCATTGATTTGATTAAGCTTTTGGATTTGTCCATCCTGTTCTCTAATCAGATCCTTATATTGTGCAACTAGAGCAGAATCTGGAGGCGACATTGTGGAATTTGGATCTAAAGAACGTTGAGAACTGCTTCTATCGAGTACCGATTTCAAAACAATGGCTAGAAAAATGATTAATAATTTATTATTTCTCAAGTTATAAACTTATTTAATGGTAGGGATGCATATTTTGAATGTACATTGTTCGAAAGGAAAGAAATTAACAATTAAAAATTGATTACCTTCTAAATTTTTGAGGAGTCTACAAAATTCGTGATCTAGGTAAAGTTCAGCAGAATTTTTCGCCGAGGTTTGTGGATGTTTTAGCGTCCTGGAATAAATTTCGTGCCTGGAAATTCCTCCGATTGCGTTTTGAAATCTTTCCAGTCCTATTCTGTTTTCTACTAAGCTGCACAATTTCTCCTGGAAAATTTAAAAATAGATTTAAATCAAGCTCTTCTAAGTTTGAAAGCTTTAAAAATTCAATCCTTAAAACTAATACCTTGGTATAATTAGGAACACTATCGTCATTGAAATGAACGCAAATCCCAATTAGAAAAGCACACATGTTTTGAAGAAGTGATTCCTGCAAGTCGTCGTTATTTTCATGAGAAGAGAGAAGCGCCGTGAGATAAGCAACCGAGGAATCGATCTCGAGGAATGTTTTAACAGCTACTGAGCTATAAGAAGTCCATGTACATAAAAGAATTAAAAGGCCGAGTTTTGATTGATTTTGGTTGCTCTGCTGAAGTAGCATAACAGATTGTTGCATTAATTTTACTGGAGGTTTTCCAATGTTTGTTGCTAAAAGAACTTTCAAAAGCTGTTCTTTTTGAGCTACATTGTCTATTAATGCGTGGGAGAGCAATACTGCCGAGAACCAATTGGATAGAGGATCGGAAGAGAAGAGTCCACCACATAATAACTGCCCTAAAGAAAATAAAATTAAAAAATAGGTTTAATAGTAAAAAGGATTTCTAACTAGATATAAAATTTAAAGAGATCACAGAATGGTTTTCTTCAATTTTAGCGACCACCTTGGAACAAAATTTAAATAGTTGGGTTTAATTTACAAACCTGTAGTTAAAGATGGTGTTTCGTTACCCTGAGGTAAAAAAGTTTGTACAAGCTGCGCCTGGCCTATTTCATTCTTGTAGAGAAAACATTGGAAGCAGTAGAGAACAGCACATCTCAAAAGGAAAGGTTGTTTCTCGTTTACCATTGACATCAAAAGAACGACTAACGCTGGTCTGAAATAAAATAATAAATTAATTATGTATTAGATGAAAAATAGTATATTTGGGAGAATTGAGTAAAAAAGAAGATAAAAGCAATATTAGAATATTAGAATAATGGTAGAGTATTTACTTAGGAGGGCTGCAAGGTGCCATAACATTTGCTAGGAATTCTTGATTGCTTGTATTTCCTCTGATAACTTCTGCTACTGCGCTAATGGCTTCAGTTAGTACATCTGCTGGAACTCCCATCGACATTAGAATATCGCAAAGAGCTTGCAATAATCCACAGGCTTTCATACTTCTTTGACAGGCTGCAACTGACTAAACACAGAAGAATATATTTTGTACCAGCAAGTTTTTAAATTATATATTTAGGTTATAAAAATAATTTTTTTCTAAGTTTTCAATATTTTCGCATTTAATAATTACCTGGGCAGGTCCGCTTGGTGCTACTAAGGCACGAACTACTCGTATCATGCAGTGAATATTGGAAACTTTTTGGGGACTCCAACCGGCTAAGGGACTATCTTCTACTTCTGGAGGGATTTCGAACATGGGCTTCAGTCTCTGAATATAACTTCCTAAAATTGTAGGCAAACTGTATTAGTTTTAATTTCATAATTACATTTCTATCTGATTTATTTTATTTAGATGTTTTAGAATTTTTTTAAAAGCTTCAATTGCTTTATTACCTTCTTTAAAAAAGTTCTGATTGCTTGTATTTCCATTTAAAAGGTTCAACATCAAGAGAAGACAATCCTCAACAACGATTCCTCCGTCTGCTCCACCTTCTTGAGAAATCACGTCAAAAATTCGATCGAAAGCATTTTCGAAAGCTACAATTTTTTGGATGTTTGCATTTCCTTTCGTTAATTTTATCAGCAATAATAAAACCTATAAAACAATGCCAACTGATTTTTATTCTTCTTTAAATAGAAAATTTTCCTTATCCAAAAACTGAATAATAAATATCAGAACTTATTTGATGAACGGCTTATTTAATCAAATCTCTCTATATTTTTGTAGGAACGTATTTACTCACATCATTTCTGATAACTTCTCGATTATCAGCGAGTAGATCCATTAACTTAGAAACCCCCATCGGACTGACCAAAATGATTTCCTGTATATCTTTTGGCTTGTTCACAAGTAAGTGGGTCAATAATTTTAAGGCTGGATATCTAACTTTGAAATCAAATTCTTCTAAAAAACTCAAGATTAGAGCTACACTTTCTTGTTGTTTAATAAAAATTTCTGTGAATTGTTCTCCAATCTTGTTGTTTGGTCCATGTTTATCAACTACGAAATAAATATGTCTCATTTTATTTTTATTTTAAATTAACATTTCTTTAGTTGATTAATCTTTTAGAAGGGTTTTTAAAATACTCTTTTTTTTACCTTCCTCGTCAAAAGTATCCGGGTGAGTTATTTTGCAGAGGGTTTCGAGAGCAAGACCAGTAATTTCGCAATCTGTTTTATCCATTTCCAAGACCTGTCTGATTGCATCCATTCCTTGTGCACCAACTTCCACGCGATAAGTTCGGGAAAGGCCCTTTAGGCCTCGACAAGCATCCCTTCTGTCATCGAGCAAAGTGGAAGATTGGAGTCGATCCACCAATCTTTCCACCTAAAACAAATTTAACAATACATTTTTATATCTTCCTCAACATTTAATCAGGACTGATACAGACAATCGGATTCAGTGTTGCAGGTCAATTGCAATGCCATTCAAATTAAAAAATCTACAATGTCAAAATTTGCGTGAAAAATTGTTAAAACAATTAATAACAATGATAATATTTTTAAAACATCCAACCTTTCGAAATTGAAAAAATTTTCTAATCTAAAATTGATAAAAATACACAAATTCGTTAATCTTGTAGTTAAAAATGAAGTAAAACATGTTTTTTATTGAATTAAAACTATATTTTTCAAATATAGGGAAAATGGAAGTTAACCTAAAGAAACAATTATCCCATTTTTGAATATACTAATATTTTTCAATTTTTAGTAATTTCACGTTCAAAATTTAGTCCTAATTTCATAACATATGATTACAATCTGTTAGAACTCTAAAAAATGGCAGAGCTGAAAGAAAACATGATATTTTGACAGTTCAAGTGTCAAGCCGTAGTAGACTCTTTTTGAAAGTATTGTAAAAAAAATTTGTTTACTTACCGTATCGGCTCCGGAAGGTTCATTTCCTGGTGGAGGAGCCCCGAGAACCGATTTTAAACTACTTTTAAAGTATTCCATGTCATTTATTACTATCAAAGCTGCAAAATTAAACTACACGTCACTTAGCTGGGCGCGGCCATTTTAAAAAAGTCAAGTGGATCGATATTATTCGATTTCGATATTAGTCTTTTGCATTTACTGACATCTATCTTTATTTTTAAAAAGAAACATAATAAAAAGATTTGATATCCACAATTTTATTAATCTATATAGATCTATAAGAGTATTCGAAAATAGTAAAACTTTTTTTTTTATTATCACATACAATAAAAGAAAAAATCTTGTTAAAAGAATTCAAATTTGAATAGTTACCCGGCTACATCGAATCGATTCGAACGTTGGAATGTTCTGGTTTCCAACGGTCAACCACAGGTGACGCCATTTTGTCGATTTAGTGAAACAGTTGCTACCATTGCTACCAAGCCGCGAAGTTGTGAATGTGCCGGGTACGGAAATGTGGCCTAAAATCGTTTGTTTTTCATTATTTATCGTCTAATTATGTAAAATTAAGAGAGTATTGGCGGTCATAAATATGGAATAATGTGAATTGGGGTATTGGGCAAAGTGCGCGAGTGTAAAATCAGTTAACATTGTTTGCAAATAGATTGCAAAGAAAACTTTCGTGAAGACCATGGAAATGGTTGAAACTGAAAACTCTTAGTTAAAAATTCCGGGTAGTTAATCGCATTCATGCGATGGCTTTGATCCGAAATGATTGTTGGAAGGCAGGAAGTAAATGCCAAATGTATGGGTAATTGTCTTTATTGCACCTTGATGAAAGAATGAGCTTGCATTTTCCATGGTCATGAGTCAGGACATTGCTTTAAGACTCTATTTACATCACCCACACTGTTTTAAGTGCTTGTAAGTATCTCAAAATCTCCCTGTTTCTACAATCTTATTATTTGACTTTGAGCCTTTGACCACAACAAGTAAATAAATAATAAACTCTCGGTTCATATGTTTTTTCTGGCGCGTGTGAGAAGAAGCTTAGAGGAACCAAAATGGCGGCTTTATTATGTACACAAAAGAGATTTATAGGCAAATAAAGCCGCTGACTTGGGTATTGTAATTCTGAAAATTTTTAAGTAATTATAAAGGTATAAACAGTCAATTTTCATCACATAAATCAGTAAAATTGAATTAAAAACGTATTTTTTTCAAAAATTTTGACTAGAGTGAAAATTTATAGGCGTTTGAAGGTATTGATTGTTGAGTCAAAATTGCTTAAAATCGTGCATTCGTTTTCTAACGAATCTATAAAACATATTTTGGGACTCTAATGCAGGATTCCGATTTCGGATCAGGTATTCTATAAATTTAACTATTTTAGATTAATAGACGAGAATAATAATTTCACAACTAAATAAAAAATGAGGTTAAGAAATAAACTAAAAAAAAAA
>JAUESI010000038.1:13158757-13173521 GCA_032275145.1 Synergus laeviventris | reverse complement strand
ACGGAAAATTCAACAAAGAAGTGGTTTCATAACGAGGAGCGAATGTATACCTTCCACAGTATAGAGCTGAGCAGTAAAGTAATTGTGTGCCGCTCTCGCATAAACTGCAGCTCACAGCGGTTTGGTTGTCGTTGCCGGCTCGGTTGCTGGTCACTCTTGCAATTGTAAAGAGTATATAACACAATGAGTAGCCGCAGATACAATTATGTCATATCTCTCGAATCGTGACCTTCGACGAGACAAGCGCGATCGGAAATCATTGTTCGGAAGATTGTTGTCTTTCGGAGAAGTCGCTGAATGTCCTAGTGTAGATCATCCATTTCTGCTATAGCAGAAGCAGGCACCAGCTGATGGGAGAGACGAGTTAAAGGGAATGAGTGTTGAGTGGAAAAGGGGCAAAGGGGTAAAGGGACTGAAAGAGGGAGAGAATAAACGAGACTTCAGGAGCGTTTCAACTAAAACTTTTTCTCATTCCTTTACTTTAATCTACGTACACTTTTCAAAAACTGAATTATTCCCGTGCAGAAATTTATATGGGGTTCTGGCGGGGCCCTGACCAGTTTGCCGTAGTTCTAGTTCTAGTTAATTTTTAGAAAAACAATCCGAATATAAAAAATAGGTAGTATTATATCGAAAATAGATTCTCATTGGTTGGATTTTTATTCGTCGCTTATGTATACTTCAAAATCGAGATCAGAGCTGCCAACTAATTTTAAGGAATTTAAATCGATTTCAAAATGTTTTAAGTAGTTTTAAGGAGTTTTTAAAGAATTTCAAAAGACTTCAGGACAGTTTCAAGATTTTAAAGTAATACAATTTTTTTTTAATATTTCAAGGGATTTTAAATGATATTAAAGAATTTTAAAGGATTTTCAAAAAATTTGTTGAGATTTCAAGAAACACGGAAAAAAGAAGATCGAAAGAAATGGCTGAATTTACTATTCAAAATGCGCTCTGAACGCATTTTTCCTGGAAATTAGTAGGTTTTACTATTTCTTAGCACAAATTACAATTTTAAGTAGTAAAACTACTAAATTTCAGAAAAATACTTTCAGAGCGCAGGTTGACAATTTTAAATGGTAAATTCAGCTACTTTCTTTTCTCCGTGTATAGGGAACTTAAAATGATTTCAAGAAAATCTACAAGATTTCAAAGATATCAATATGTTCTAAAGGATTTCAAGAGATTTTAACTGATTTTAATTAATTTGGAGCGATTTCAATAAATTTCAAGTGATTTAAAAATTTTTCAAAAAAGAACACCAAAGTATTTTCAAGACTATAGGTTTCACAAGACTTAAAAATTTTCAAGACATCTTAAAGGATTTCAAGAGATTTTTAGGAATTTAAAGTTATTTAATGAGATTTCAAGTGATTTTAAGATACATATTTGAAAAAATTTAACAGAGTTTCAAAATTCTCAAGTAATTTCAAAACATAAATATTTTTAGATTCTTTTTACTTTCTGTCAAGTTTTCTAGAAAATCTTTTCAAATTTTTTTAAATCTGTTGAGATCATCGAAATTCGAGAGATTTTAAACGATTTTAAAGTATTCTAACAAATTTTTTAAAGTTGCAAGATTTTGAAGTAATTTGAAAACAAAAAACGTTTGGAATTCCCTATTTTGACCCGATGTTTGGGTTTGACGTGGAAAGCTCTTTAATTCCATGTTTTATTATAACAATGTCTCAGTTTTATTACATTATTTTAAGATGGGAGAGAATACCAATGTAAGATTGGTATTATTGAGAATATTGAGATATTACTACTACATCGTTCCCCATAAATGCCTAATTATATGAACATATTCTTATTGATCCCGGCCAGGGCCTCGTCAGAACCCTATTTTAAATAGGGCTAAATGGTGCAATTTGTGCACGGGTTTTACTTAATTTTCATTAATACTCAATGATAGACTATTGCATCCGGAGAAAACGGCACGATTTTACTATTCTTGAAATATTTCTTAATGAGGGGAAATGTTTGCTAAGTTGTACAACTTGTTCTCTACTTAGAGATTAGGATTTCCGTAATTTCCCGTTATCTTTGTTGTTAAAGCAGTAGAAATCCTTGAAATGCGTAAACATAAATATTGTCGATACATTTATGTCCAATATGTATTTTTTCAACAGTTACTTCTGCCTTTAAGTGAAGAGGGATGCTTTCACAATGACAGTATACGCCTCCTTTGTCATTCTTTTTAAAATTATAATACCGCTCCCACCCATGCATGTATGCATATATGTATATCAAGGGAAATTATTGAACGGCCTGCTATAATTATAGCACATGTTGCTATGCAATTATCGTACCAGTTAATTTCACCTTATGTCAATCACAACAATTACAGTCTGCACAATAATTACAGTAGCCCTTACACGCTTATGTTGCGATAACTATATGCTTGCTAAAAATGGAGGCAAACTTAGAATAGTAAGAGAATTTTTTAAACATGAAAAGTTTGCTATCGGTATTCGTTTTATGCTGAATATCCTAGCTATGGGAAGAAGCTTGAAACCACAAAAATCTTTAATCGACAGCATGAAATCTATGTTATATAGTAGAGCCAGCTCTGGACGAGAGCTGAGCTTGGAAAGAAAAACTTAAAAACACGGTACATCGAAAGGCAGAGATTTCACCTTTTTTGAAGTCATCTAACCGATTTTTATGGAAATTAAGAAACTTAGATTCCAAGATTAATCTCTACCCGAAGAGGTTAAAAAAATGTCCCGTTTAAATTAGCGATTTACTGCGCGCAAAGCACAATAGGTAATTGCCTTCCAAATATATATTAAGAGGCTTCTAAATTTAGCTTTGACACGAATCCTAGAAAGCTTTCGAATGTCCGTAAATGCTGGAAACGGGAATCTACTTAGATTTTTACATTCACGTTTTTACAGTAATTTCATATTCCAAATTTTAAAATGGAGTAATCTTTAAACTAATCATTATTTTCACTTGAGATTTTTGGTGCCTATTAGACTCAACGTAAACTGCATGTGAACAAAATTTCATCCAAATAGACGAACTTTTTCCGAAAAAGTAGAAATTTCTCTGGCATTGCACATGAAGGAAACGGAATGAGAACAAGAGAGAAAGATTGTGTGATGCGTAGGGGAGGGGTAAAAAGGAGGACGGTGCTTGGTAACAAAGAAAAAATTAACACTCCCTCGTAACAATATTAATTCGTAAGTTTATTCCACAAGTTTCGTGATTCTATTTATTCTGTTTATGCATTCTATTTTATTCTTCCGTTGCCGGGTGCATTTGCTTTTGTAAGATGTTTATCGAGCGTGAAAAATTTCGATGAAAATAAAGTTCCCTCTGTACCAGAGTCAATATTTCCTATATTATAGACTTTCTTTAAGAAATATGAAATAAATTACAAGTAGAACTTCTCTCTTCTTGTAGAATTGGAAACTTTTGTCTTATAAGGCTAGACTAGTCTCTTATTTCCTCCAGTCTGTCGAGTTATCCACATTTTCTTCCGTTTTTCGAACATACTAAATTTCCCGAAAATCTCTAGAGGCGTCTTTGTCAAGTGGAAGATGTGTGGTGAATGATAGCTTACTGGGTACTTGTTTCAGGGGAAAAAACAGAAGATGATGTATTAAGATATATTTTTAAAGATGAAGGGATTCTCTTTCTCAGAGGGTGGTTTAAAGATGATGAAGCATGTTTAGCCGACCTTACATTGTTTGCGCTTTTATTAGAAAAAATAGGTTAACTATTTTTTTTTACCAGTTATTGGCGTACTTAGAACTTACTAATTGTTTGATGCCTTTATTTTATTTAAAAAACACATTTGACTCTTCATATAATGTATAGAGTTTACTGTCAGGATTGAGAAAGTTTTTCTTCCGTGTTGTTGGCTTAGATTTGAAAGGCTGTACGCACTACGCTGCACGGTGCTGCCACCTCTCTCCACATCTAATACGAATAAACCTAACTGAACAGCCTCGTATACAATCTTCTACTTTTTTAAATTATCTCATTCACAATTAGAAATTTATTAAAAAATGTATCAAAAACTTGAAATTTAATTGTATCAAAAAGAACTACTTTTACTAAAAAAATGCCATTTTGAGACTTTTCACTGCACAGCAGTCTATACATAAATTTTCCGAAAAGAAAATTTGATTCGGAGGTTGGTGTTTGTAGACACTAAAGGTGAAAATGAGGCATACTAAAGAGCGAAAGTAGTTTTCCGAAGATGGAAGAGTGTTTGGAAGGTCGAAGATTGTTCTTTTGTCGTAGATGTGACGAGAGTATCTGTCCGAGGGAATCGCGATTGGGGCGAATAACGAACACCGGTGCGTTCATTATGATCTTGTCTTTTCCGACACAAAGGACCCACGAACTGTGCTTCTCCCCAAACTGGTTCGATGATGCAATAACTAACTCACGGGACCTCGCATAAATACTCTCCAAGCTCCACAAAAGCACGTACACGCTCGAATAAAGGAAAATAAGCGCGAAGTCAAGCGTGCTGCAAATCCCATGAAACTATTATACGTAAGCTAACCATGCAGGGGGTAGTCGGAAGCCTTGTGTGCACTCTATGAAACAAAGAAACATTATAGGCGAAAAAGAGCGGTAACAAGCATCTTTCATCCAGTTTTTCATTTTGAGTTCCTATTTTTAAACAACGCAAAATGGACCTTTTAAGGCAACCATTTCCATATTGCAAAACACCCATAAAACTCACGAACCTAAACGGATAAGTAACGGTCGAACAAAGAGAACTGTTTCTCTTCCATTTTTTAAACATTTCTAACGGAAATCAGACTCATCGTGTTTTTTCTGTGTTCTTTCACATAGGGAAAATTGGATGTATATCCAGATGCTCAATTGAGGTCCATGGATGTCAACTGAACATCTTCACATGCATTTTTTCCATATGTAGCTGCTTTTTTCCCTGCTGTAGCTGCAATTAAGGGCATGTGTTACTTACCTTATGAGCAAATGCATGAGCACTATTATTATCTTTTTAACTATAAAAATTGTGGGAAAAACTCGGGTTATCTAAATTTACTCATATAGGAAGTGAAACATAAAAATGCCCTTAATTTCATTTAAGAGCGTACATTAATTGCGTAAGGTGATTACAATGCATCTTAAATATATAGAAAATTGAAACGACTCTAGTACGTGAAACTCTCCGCGTGTGTCAGTGTCTTGTGTATGTGTTTATACGTCATGCAAATTGAATTATTTGGAAAGAAAGGTAAGTACTTGCAGGTAAGTGAGATCAATATCTATTTAGCTAAAAATATAGCATGAGATCTTCATTATATATCTGTCATAATATGTATATTATGTATAATTTTATATCTAACATCTAACTTCTTGTCCAGACTTCATTTATATCTATATAGAAAGCTTTCAGTGCTGAGTTGCGGTCTTTCTGAGACCTGTAGCGTGCGTAATCGATAACGTTATTTCAGTATACTTGAGTGTACATACTTCCTTCTGATCAGCAAAAACTGAACTATCATCCACTAAGTGACGAATGAAAATTTGAGTAGGGCCTATTTTAGGAAGAGTTTAAAACTGCATAATTAGTTTTTACCCTCCGCTCCTTTCGTAAAAATGTCGAAAAAGAAAACAAACAGAATTCTGCTAATTGTGACAGCAGAATTGTCAGTATTTATTGGCCAATCATTGAACCAATTGTTCTAGATTTCAATGATATCCACGTAGTAAATTTTAGGAGCTTTGTTTGAAATACTTGAATTTATGAAAATCGCATAATTCTTTTTTGCTTCGCTTTCATATTCCAAGTTCCTGACGCTATAAGAGTCCATCCTTTATTTTCGAGATAGTTTATAAAACTTCTCAGTTGCCCTGTGAAATCACAACTGCAAACAGTGTGTGAAAAAATCTACAAAATTAAGCTGAAATAGGTTCTGAAATTTGGAGTCGGTTGTGCAGGCGCAGAATCGATATGGTATGTTCGATATCCCATCGTATGTTGTACACCTCATAAGATGAAATTAACAAAAAATGAAATCTTGCATTTTGTAGTAGACAATCCAGATCTTTTGTCAGGATACACGTCACCACAGTTTCATTTTTTGATAATTGCATCGGTTGACCTTATGAGGGTAGTATATACCACACAAAGGGATCTCGAACTATAACAAAGCAGCAATTTCGTTAGCAACTGTGACAAGATGACATTGACAGAATATTTTGGTCGCAGTTTGATCCTGAGTTTCTGACAAAGGAATTGCATAAGACATCGCAAAAGGCACCCTTCGACCCTATTCAGGAGGGTGCAAGTTTCGGTTTGTACCCGCACACACCCGTGTTACACATTGTTAAGCCTAAAGACAAAGAAACCCATCTCGTGAAGTTGATGCTCCTGTTTCTCGTAGATTTTCGATTTTCATTTTTCATGTCTTTTCCTCTCTATGGGGTTCGCAGTAATTTTCGATCAGGCGAAGCGAGTACAGCTGAGAGCACGTAAGAAATCATAGAAAAACAAAAAGCAGAGAGTTTATCCCGGTTGTTGTGTCAGAAACCGGTACGATGGATGCTATGAGGCGAGGAGCCCCCCTGGCCTGTCACAGCCTGTCGGCCGAGGTTACACGAGTCCGGACGAAAGGGCACGAAGCTCCGACAGTGCGAGACATCACGTAGCCGGTGTTGCTAGGCGGATTGGAGGGGGACCGGCTTTCTGGTGGTGGGATATGCCGGTATAAAAGTCGCGTCATCGGTGCCGGCGAATCAGTTGTTCGAAAGTAGCGTGACTGGATACGTGGTTTTTTCCGCGCTCTGGCCCAGACTGAAGGATTTAGAGAGAACAGTCCGAACAAAAGCCGGTAGTCGAGCAGCTCGAGTTTTTTTCTATTCCGTTTCTGATCGTTTCCATCGTTAGTTTCTTTCCATTTTTTCGTTGGTTTCGATCTCCGGAACTCGAGAGTGATAAGTTTACCTGATTTCTGACACACAAACCTTTGTCTTGAAGCCATGGAGGTTCTACCTTGCCCCGTCAACGTCAAATTCAGCAACAATAGAGGTAGGTTTCGTCATGTCCTATCCATTTTCACCATTTCCATGTAGAAGTGTTCTATATGATTTCTGTATGAAAGTTATTGTACGAAAATTAGAGGTGCTAATTTGAGAGCATGTCTTTTTTTAACAATCATTTTCATAGATAAATTATATGCTCACTAATTTGTGCTCCAAATAATCTCTCGGAGCTGCTGCCTTTTCAATCGGTGAAATTTGGATTCGAAAAAGTGCCAATAGGTTGAAAGAAATGGAAAATAGAGAATTCGATAGAGTGAACTTTATTAATGGTTGAGAGTTAAAGAGGAACATTCAAGGTTCTCTTTGAGCGAACTTGACACTTCGAGCAGCACCGACGGAAAGTGGACTCCAGCTGACTGGAAGAAACAGCTGATTTTCTCCAGTGATATCGAATTTGCTAGTTTTTTTATTTCCATTTTCATTGCATCACGCTCTGATTGACCGGAAGACAGTTTTACTTGTTTCTAAGCTAGAAAATCTAGAAATGGGGAATCAGTTCTCAGACAAAGCGAATTCAAATTTCGGAAAAAATTAGCATTCAACGAATTACGAGTCATTCAGTCTAGTTAACGAGTTGAAAGTTTCAGAAGATTAAGAGCAGAACATTTTCAAGATAGATATTGACTGCTCCATTCAATAATAATCCAATTGTAGAATTACTCCAAGTGTAGAATTAACTTGAAAATGAGTTGGGGTCGTACTAAATAGAGTAGTCCACTATTCCAAAAGAAAAATATTATAAGGCAACTTGAAATTGGTGCATTCAATTTTTGGAAACCTTTGTGCAGACTTTTCGGACCATTCCAAGTTTATTCTCTCTTTACATTTGTATTTGAATCAGTTTTTTAATGAGTCTTGAGACAAAGAGGTTGAGACTAACCGGGTTTGGTTTTTTTTCTTTTTTTGTTACAGCTGGAACAGTGACAGATGAACTCGACGGAGCTTGCCAAGCTTTGGCGAAAAGGCTGGAAGTCGAGCTGAGGGCTGCAAAGCATGCTCAGCTGGCTTGTGGCGAAGTTTTGCTACCTGCAGATCTCCTGCCAAGGATAGCTAAAGATGTGCTAACTATGGCTGAAAATGAACCTTGCGGTCTAAGGTAGGCACAGTTTTTAGTTTATACTTATTACTCGCCTACCCAATAACTTAAACTTACCCTCGGTACTTTGTAGAAGGTTGTAAAGTTTGGGATATATAAGCATCAGAAACTAGAGCAATACTCAAATCCTCGGAGATTTTCTATGCCTTTAATAAATTTAACGGTTTTAAATATAGTAGAAAAACATAAGAGTGAAACATTCTAGAAATTAAAAAGACGTGAGTAATAATAGATAAGAGATGAAAGAAGTGGGAGTCGGTCGCGCGCCAAGCAGGTTTGAGCTGGTCGGCTTTTTGTCCTTGAGTCTGCGTGACTAAAGCCCCCCTTTTCATGGATATCTCGCTCTGAATTGGTAATTAAATTTACGACTTTTTTCTTCTTTTTTTGCAGAGGTTGCACACTCTTCATCAGTTTTGAGACCGACAGCATGTGCCGAAGGCTCTCCAGGGTTCAGGGTGACCCTAATGCTGTTTCAACATTTGAACTCTACCTTACTCTAAAGCAAGATCACACATCGTGGCACATTCTACTTCCACAATTTTTGAAGTAAGTGTTTTTTACAAAAAGCCTGAATGCATGTGCAGAATATATTGAGAGTCGAGTCTAACATATAAATTTTTTTTTTTTGCAGAAATTTGACTCGTGGAGGTACAATCATGATCAGCAGGGAATTTACCCTGGAAAAAAAGAAGCTCTATCGATCCTACCAACAAGACCACTGAAAAGTCACTCCTTCCAGAACCTCTTATAGGTCCATTCTCTTTCGATCTGATGATCCAGTTTGAAGATTCGTCGCGGCATATTCTGGCCTGTAAAGATGAGACAAAAAATAATGCCGCGATGAGGGAGGAGAGACTGCAGCTGATATTGGATCAATCTGTAAGACACTTTTCTCCAAACTGAACCTAACATCAAATTCGTGCGCGACCTCATCTTGTGTGCAGTTCGGTTTTTTTTATGTCCATTGTTCTGCTGATCGATCTCCACGTTATCGAGGATCGAGAGAAAAATATGAAATCTATTGTGATAGCGAGAAAAAAAAATTCTAGTAATGGTAGCTCTTCTGAGAAGAGGTTTATGTCTTCGTTCATGAAGATGCATCATCAAGACTTTAACAAATTTCACGTGATATGTAGTGGTATTTAGCGATAGGCGATGTTTTATTGATCAATAGTAGTTAGGTAGGTAGGTTTTTCATATAATTTTACTGATTAGGAATGCAGGTCGTGTGGACCATTCATCATTCTATTTTGCAGTCTCTCGTTTATGCATATATATTTGGACCTTAGCTCGTACGCAGACACGCGAACGCGATTGGGTGACTCACACATCGACTAATTTTTAATTCTTCTCTGTGTAAGGCACTAATTGTGTAATAGATTGAATACACCATTAAATGGACCTATTCGTCAAATAGGTTCAAGTCTAGTACTCAGTGTGTTCTGTGTAGCTTGGGGTCTTTATATACACGCGGACCCAGAAAGCCACACGCATTGACGTATTTTTTAGACACTAAATTTATCCATTTCGTCAACTTTGCGTGATTGATTAATTTTTTCTATGAAAATATCGTACCTGGATTTAGTAGAGGTCAGTGTCAAATTAATTGTACGTTGTACTTCGAGCAAACGAACGAACGAACGAATGCTTTGTTTAGGGAGTTGATGTTTTTTTTTATTTATGAGGTTACGGATTCCCAAATTGTCCGCTGACTTGATAACGATATTTACGCCGGTCCACTGAGGGTATTGTGATATTAAAAAAGCAAGTGTGATTAACGTAAGTTTTAAGTTGAAGCTGTGCGATGACTGTGTAGCTTCTTCGCAAAATAAAATCGGGATAACTTTTCTCCAAGCGATGACGAAAAGTTGCATACTGGTCTGCCAAATTCGATATTTCTGATGTTAAATTTTCAGTTGAAAAAATTGTGTTTTCGGAGAGACCAGTAATTGCGAAAAAAAAGGCTAGCACACGAAATTGCCAGTTGGCTATGAAAAAGGGGGCGGGACGATTTTGTTTTGCAAGTTTGCTTGTGAGAGAAAATCGTCCGGTCCGCGGATTACCGTTATTCATGTGATCTTATATCATTATTATGTTTACATAGTAAACAGAGTATAAGATGCTATTGTGTATAATATTTTATATTGAGTTGAAGGTAATGATAATATAGAAAAAAAAAAGAATTAAAGATATAGTATCGATAATGAAATGATAATGTAAAATATTTAATTTTTCACGTATAATGAAAATGATATTACTGATTAAGTATTGAATATCCGCGGAAAACGAGGGCGCTGCGATTTAATCAAGGAGCGTTTATTTGACGAGATTCGTGCCTTAAGCGGTCAAACGTTTCTCGCGATGCATTTCATCTAATGTGTTTCAAGGGACGTCAAGGAACGAAGCTCGTCATTTTCTCTTCTCGTTGAAAAATATTATCATAGCGCCTCCGTAATTTCGCGGATGAATAATGTTTATATCGAGAGGGACGCCGTAAAATTAAATGAAAATGAAATTCGCGTCCTTCTATCATCATTCATCACACATCTAACTTATGTAAGGATGATTTTCGTGTTACTTCGTTCATCTCCGTTTTTTCTAAGCAAGCCCCCAAGTATTGGTAGTGGAGTATCTATGTGTATTTAACTAAACGGATTCATGACAGTATTGTAATCTTCTTACACCAAATTCGTTTGCTTTTCTCCTCCAAATTCGGAGGGCAGAGTGCGAGCCATAAGTTAGACGTGTTTTAGAGAGATACTCTTGGTACTGTGAAATTTATACATATCAAGAGTATCTCAAAAAAACACCAAAGAGACGTTCTTTGATCTCACGAGCGCGAGAGTCAGAGGAGATGCGAAGCTTTTCGTTTGGTCGAAAAATACTCGATCTTTTCCAAGGGATCCGTCTCGATTAGGTCGCAATCTCTCGATGACGATTCGTCGCCGCTGTAATCGAATTTTTTCATCATATAGTGTTTTCAGGTTTCTCTTTTCTTTTTTAAACGCCTAGCTCTACGAATGTATTGTATCACTGACTCTTTGCAATAGCTTTTGTATTTCGTACACTATGTGATGTTATTTCTAATTTGTAATATTTACAGTAGAAGTGACAAAATAAAAAATGAAGATTTAATAAAAATATTTGACTTCTCATTGCGAGTATCCCTATCCTTTATACTATTTTTATGATATAACTTTTCTTTTTATTTATTTCAATGGTTAGAGGACACTTTGGTTCGTAAAAATATGACATTCGCACGCGACAAATGAAGATATTGAGAAAGGTCGCATGTCGCATGTATACCTGAAATAAAAAAGGAAGCATAATATAGATTCGAGAGATATCTTGTCGATAAAAGCTATTGAAATATACAACTATAAGAATAGCTTTCTATTTGCACATTATTACGCTCACGGATAGACTGACATAAAAACTGATAAGAAAAATATGATATGCACACCATGTCACTGATACAAGGAAGAAAAACTTTCTCTTACTTGCACTGTAATTTAAAAATTTCAGAAGACTTGAACCTGCTCATCATTTTATTATGATCTATAATTATCCTCTGAAAATTATACAAGCTTATGCAGAGCACTTATTAATTTAAAAGTCGCGTAAGACCTTGAAATCTTAAAATGCAGAGAATTTTTAGCTGCGAGACTTTTGTGCCCCTTTCCTAAAAAATTTAAGCGATATGAAGTTGAATGTTGAATGAAAATAAGTCATATTGTGTGACCTTTTGATCTATAATTAGCGATAATAAGACTTGATGTCTTCACCTTTCTTGAAAACTTAGTTTGGGGAACTGAATAAGAAATGAGAACATTTGCGTGCCGAGTTACAGTTTTCATTTTGACTAAATATCAAGCAAGATTTCCGTGAAATGTTCTGCTGTCACACACGTTCGTGTTTTTGGTTGAAAACAAACTTTTTATACTAACTGGCATCTCACTTGAATCCTACTTAAAATTATCATAGTAAACTGTCACGCAAAATGACAATAGTGTCACTTCTGGTTTCTTCACACACATAGAGTATAAGTTAATTGTGTTATTTGAAATCTTTGAATCGCTTAATCCTTCATTTTTGGTGTAGTATAGAAAGGATTTCGTTTTGTTTATCAGGAAGGAGGGAAACATGTTTTGGCGAAAGTTCATGAGTATTGAGTATTTCTATTTTGGTTGCTAATTGCAGAAATTTTCTTTAAGAAAACTGACCAATCGTAAAGTCCTCTTGCCTGAAATTTAATTTTAGGGAGAGGAGGTGGTTCAACTCGGTCTAAATCTGGATCAGCCAATCGTGCAGTGCGTGCTTCTCATTTGGAATCTGCAGATTCTTGGACGAGTTGAAAACATTTATTGTTAGAATTGTTACGACCCAAGTTTTATGCGATATAGACACTTCATTTACTCAAATTAACATATTGTATAACTTTACTTTATGTTGTTCATTTTAATAACACTATCCCCATATTGTATAGACACAAGTGACAACGATTCCATAAATATATTATCAGACTTTACTAATAACCTGATGTAATCGGTTTCTTTCGCCTTCCTTAAATTGAGTAATTCGTTATTCTTTCTCCAAAATAGAAATTCTTGTTTAAAGAAGGAACACAATTCGTCCGATTTCAAATGTTTTATTCTAGACATTTGCCTTAGTTTGAAGCACTTAACAATTTTTTGTTATAAAATATCGTATAAACTGTTTGTTTCCTGTAGAACTTTTGAATGCTGCATGCGGATTTAATCTTTCGAATCCTTTCGTCGAATATGTAATCTTTTATCAAAATCCAGAAACATTTGCGAAATTCCAGTAGAGTTGATTTTTACAACAGTGATTTTCATAGAAATAAATTTTAATTTTGATTAATGCAACAGTTAATCCAAGAAAAATAAGCTCCATGAATTTAGCAGGCCGCTATATAAATCTTGGCTGAGAGTATTATAGCAAAGCTTCTAAACTCTTATCTCATCGCAGACTGCTCGTCTTCGCGACGAGTTGCACACTTGGTTTTGTTCTAAACTGGTCGATGACAAAATGAATCGAGGATACCGCCGTGAATAAATGCAGGCCTGAAGTCTTATGAATGTTCCTAGAGTGTACTTTTGTGCATTTGTCCGAGAAATTAAATTTTCATCACACCTCCCACCCTCGAAAAAGCGCAAAACCTGTAGTTTGCAACTTGAACCAGATGTAGATATTTGTGTAGAACAAAAGTTGGGTTACAATTTAATTTTGTTGAAGTCTGAAAATTTCTTTAAATCCCTTGAGATCTTTTCAAATTATTTAAATCCGAGTTCAAATCCCTATTAGGATATTTTTTCGCTCTTTTTGCCCCCTTCCCCTATCGTGATAGGTCATGATATTTATTGGACCCCCTTGAAAAATGTCGAATAAATTTCAGACCTCCCCTCTCTCATAACATTATAAAAAATATTAAAAAGATAATTTACAAACGAAGTACACTCGGCCTCCAATAGTTGTCTCGTCTCGGTTGGTCATCTGTTCCGATTAGACTCTTTTCGGGGCTCCTCGAACCGTAAACAAACTCCGTTACTGACAATAGATCTATATGGAGCTCACGACGCCTGTGGGGCAGGGAAACGCACCTCTCACTGAGCCGAGCGTAATTCAGATTGTAATCGAATTTTTAGAAATAAATATTTAGAACTTCTAGTTGATGTTTTTTGTTCTTCTTAAACTCAAATTTTCAAAATCCAAAAGATCTTTAACAGCCAAATCCTCGTCCAACCATTCCGCTTCTTCTTGATTCTCGTATTTCTTAACAGATTTGAAACTTATAATTGAAATAATTTGAGATAAATATAAAAAACAGAAAACATTGTTCAAAGAAAAACTACTCCTGAACACCCTAATCAAGACGTTGCGAAATGGAAAAACAAATGAAAAAATTACAACTAGATTCACATATTCGTACATAATCTTTAAATCTGAATTAGTTATAGAAAACTACTATTTGAAATGGTAATTTAAAATGAATTTCAAAACAGATTTTACAATGAATAGAATTTTATTTAATTCCAATAGTAAATTATTAAATACATTGAAAATCAAGTAGATTCTGTAGAACTCCTGCCAATTAGTAGAATGTGATAAAATTGCTAATTTAACAGTCAAACCCAAAGCATTTGTAAAATGTCTACTAATTCTGATTTAGAGAGACATGTGTCAATTTTTTTCTATTGTTTAAAATATTTTGTGAATAACATTATATATTATTATTATTATTATAAATAATAATAATATTTTGCTTGCAAGGAGTGAAGAAATGGAAATTGAAAGGAATAAAGTAACCCTTTGGAGCATCTAAAAGTTCAAAAGGTGTTCTTAAAGCTAAATCTAAATATTAATCAGATTTAAAAATTCATCTCCATAATTATTCCTTACAAAGAAGCTTCTGAATGCCAATTTCCAACACTATACCAGCAGTAGAATAAGCAAGAATGATGCACTAGTACTGTATAGAATTCATAGCAAGGTAGACAGCATTGAGTTTACAATTTATAATTTACAATTCACATCTCCTTTGCGATTTGCTTATGGAATAATGGAGCACGTTTTCGAAGTGCATCGTCGCTGTCGTCGTCGTCGTCGTCG
>JAUESI010000038.1:13132946-13151630 GCA_032275145.1 Synergus laeviventris | reverse complement strand
CAAAAAAAAACAAAAAAAAACATTATACTCTTTAAAATTGAATCAGTGGAAGTTCACTGATTTTCAGTGATTCTCTTTTCAAGATTTCATTCAGTGAAAATCCCCTTAAAATCACTGATTTTTCACTGATTCAAGTTTAGAAAATAAGAAGGAATAAGGGAATAATTCAAGTACACCAATAATGACTGTTGCCATCATGTCCGCTCTTTCACAACTGATTGAAGTGTAGATATAGATGAATCATTATTTAGAACGTCGGATTTATAAATGATAACAATGGAAAATCCTGAATAAAAGATTTTTTTTTTCTTTATAACTACATAAGTCATGCTCCGCTGCTTAGAAATTAACGCCTGAATTTCCTGAAGCATGTGATTGATATTCCTGACATCTATATTATTTTTACATATGTGACCGAAAATTCAGTGGGAATATTATACAAGTAATTGTAGGCAATTATTAGATTACAAAGCGTTCTTATGTTTTCTGGATATATACCATATATATATATATATGATATGACAAAACTTCCAACCGAAATATTGAACATACTGTATATCGTTCCGCTTTGTTCCTTCTTTCCGCCCTCCGTCATGTATATGGTCATTCTCTTGTTCTCAGCATTTTCAGTTGATGTTTCCCGGTTTTTAGTTCAAGTACGGTTAATCGGGACGATTTTCGGCAAGGGAAGTGGCCAGCTGTTCAGTTTGTTGTTGCAAACTTTTGTAACAAAGTGGGAATCAGAATAGCTAGAATATCAAAATGAAAGAAGAAAAGGTCAAAGCGGTTTGCTTTTTCGGGTAACATACGGCGTGGAAAATGTCCAAGAATGGACAATGGTCCTCGGGCAAGTATCGGAAAAGCTCTGATTCGTCAGGGCATCTCGTTACGCTTTTTAACGGAAACGAACACTGCTGCTTTGTAATCAACCGCGCACCCAAGAAATATATATATATAGTATGTTTTCTCTCTTCACCTCACCGCTTGCTTCGACTGAATTTTAATAGACGAAAAAATTAATTAGTCATGCCGTGCAATATTATCCGACGCCAAGAAGTTATTGCACGACTCTTGAATCCTAGTCGCTTTTTCTGCTACCGTCCGGGTGGAGAAATGTAATGAATAATGGTCGCATATATGATATCGTTCCAGCTTCGTGGAGAAAGGGCGAGCAGCAAAACTTTTGCTCAATTTCTGCTTTTTCCCTGAAAGTTTAATCTCGACAAAGTCCTCTATGCGATAGGACGTTAATTAAATACCAGGAAAATTGAAATTTCTAACGGGAGAGAGCAAGAAGGCACATATAATAAATTAAACTCGCGCGCTTGCTTCAAAACCCACGCGAATCCATACGCGTATAGCTTCCCTTTATCGAATATAAATTCTTCATGAATTATGCATGCCTTACTTCATGAAGCTGTATTCTGAAATTAATTGCCGTGAGTTACATTTTATGACTTACGCAAGACAAGTGTCGATCATAATGGTTAGAAGGCATGAGGAATAGGGATAATTATAATAGTAAATAGATCTTGTTTCCAATAGTAATATGTAAATTTGTACTTGTTTTAAGAAAGTAAGCATTTTCTTAATTAGTTATAGCAACTATTTATGATCCGCGCGCCCTGCGAGCGATTCATTTCTCGTTTGTGCACTCCTTTGTCCTTTTGCTAAAAAGATTCAGAGGATTCTATATATTAGACAGTTGAAATACCAAATCAAAGCATTTTAAAGTTTTAAATGATTTCAAAAGTACGTAAAATAATTCAGAATTTTTTATTTTTGAGATACGATAATTTCAGGAATCTTCAATCTATATATAAGTTTCGTAACATTTCTTAAAAATCCCATCAAATCTGTCGTTAATTTATTTAAAATCCTATTAAACCATAAAACCACAATAACTGGTCAAATTCCTTAAAATTTTTCAAAATCACAATAAATTTCATAAAAACCCTTGAAATTCTGTGAAATTCTTTACTATTTCAAAAATTTCAAAAAACGTACCATAAACTTCGTAAAAAAGTTCCAAAAAAAATCAACCAATCAGGTTTTCGACAACAATATCTTCGATATATTGGTGTATTATCTGTGTGGGTAAAATGAAAGGTGATCAGATAGATTATAAAAGGCAGGTGTTTATGATTCATGAAATTTGGATCAGGCCATGGGGCACGGCCCATCAGCTGATCTTGTGGGAAAATTCGAAAGTTTGAAGAAAAAATCTAGAAAAGCCTTTTTTAAAGTTTCAATTTCTCACTTTAAGATCTAGAAATAAGCAGTTCTGTTACACTCTCCGAGTCAAAATTACTAAGTTTTTTGTCTTAAACCTCTACAGTCACTTTAGAATCTAAAAAAGGCCTTTATGACATCTTGAATGACGAAGATACTCTTTCGTATACCTATAATTGAAGAAGACTTTGACTTTGTCTTTTAACGAAAACAAGATTTTTCACTTAAGCAGTGAAGCCGTACCTATAATATTTAAATTTCAAATAAATCTAAATTTGGAATCGTATGATGGAGAATCTTTTTAACTTTCGTTGACACTGATTACATAATTAGATTTAGAGCTCATTAAGTTTACAACGAGAGTCGCGTTTATGTCGCATTCGCGCTTTCTATGTATATATGTGTGCTCTGTGCAGTATAGATAGAAGCATCGACTGGTTTGGTCATGACCTACATTGAGGTGTTTACTCCTCCCTTCTCTACCGACATGACAGTTCCCTGCTAGGAACTGACTAACGTTAACCGAAGCTCAGTGCTCGTTACACAATAAGAAATCTCAAGACTCCAATCTCGATGCAGTCTCCGAACGATATGCTTATAACAAGTTACAGAGCTTCTTTATTCGTTTTTTATTTTCTTCATTTATCAATAATTCTTATACAAATGTATGCCTTGTTACGACACGAAAACAAGATCATAAAATCCATCAGTATTTAAAAGCATAAATCCCGAGATTACTCCTTAAAAAGTACATAAAAGTTTGGGTAACATAAGTTATATATTGAAGACATTCAGCAAGTTCATAAAATTTTAGCCTGCAGCATATTATATTTCTTACAACATTTTCATCTTCACTTTACTGAAGATTCCTAATTTTTTACACTTTTTCTATATCGCCGACTTTAAAGTGTAAATTTAAAAGTTTTTCTATCTATAAATTTAGCTTTTTCATTTTTTAAATTAAATTCATATCTTCGGCGAACATTTATAGTAAAAAGCCAGGTGTTTCCGGCATTGGATGCCCAGAGGGACTCAAGAACTGGAAATAAAGGAAAATATACGAGTGTAATACAAGAATTCATGAGATCTGACGTACGAGTAGGAACAGATGGGAAATGGACTCAAAGAAAAAGATTTACACGGAATTAAATACTCCTACTTATATTTTATTCAAGTCTAGCGAACCCTTATCCGTAAAAAGTGTTGGTTACTGAATTTCATCTCTTTGTAAGGTTCCTTTATTTTTAAAATGATATTAAAATAGACGGAAATGCACGAGAAATAATTAAATTGTTAAATAATTGCTTTTTTGGGTAATTATTTCTTAATATTCCAATAGAATAGCAAAGCTCTAGTTTCACAGAAAGCTTCTCAATTCCCAAACCAATTAGCATCACACACCCTCGATGAAAATTCCCTTCGTCAGAAAAGTTCTTTTTATTTCTCTTTCAAATATATACTCTCAAATGTAAATAAATTCATTCAGGGTTTTTTAAAATGATTTTAAAAATTGCCGGGGAATATTTCGTCAGGTTGTATAAGAAAAAAAGTAAAAAGTCTCTAGTTAGAGAATTGGCGTGAAAATGGGACCAACTGCAGTGCAATTGAATTTCGAAACTAAAAAACTGGTACCGCTATAAAAGTCACGGACCGGTACGAACGTCATGCGAATTGGAGAATCTGCTGTAGAGTGCCAAGTTGCCAACCTCACAACTAGTAAAACGGCTGGTTCTCCGTTCAAATTACCAAATTTATGGTGTACCTTTTCCCATGAGCCAGCCTGTAATAATAGGCCCGGCTGGTTGCTGGTACTTCCCTCCCCTTCTCTTTTATTCTCTCTCTTTCTCCCTTTCTTTCTTTCTTCGTCCCTTTCTCTCCTTCTCTCTCTCTTACTCGAGATTATTTCTACTCTCTCTTCTCGGTGACGTTGCAAAATGTGCACTAAGCTGGCTCTGCTTAGTCGGAATGAATTATTCAGTTTCATTTTCTGAGTTATTAACGATAATGGATTGTCGTGTGAGGAAATGTTGAAATATTTTATTGAAGATAAAACTGTCACATATGACGACCTGATTAATTGTCGAGTTGGAAACATAATGCAGCTAAGAAATTACTATTTTACTTATTCAGGGTTGCAACTCATCTTAAAAGAAACGCCAAATATGTTATCGGCGAGAAAACACTAAACCTGAGGAAATTCTACTACAGAAATACTATCCTAGTTATTTATTTATTTAATTATGAAAAATTGAAAACACGATTGGTTTGCTTTCTAGATCTAGATGATAAACCAAGCTAGTTTTGAAATCCGTCTAATAGGGAATTTATTTATACGTTTTCAATAATTTCAATTATGTCTTGAGTAAGAATTTTTCAGCCCTGGGCAATTTTTCTATGTACGAGTCTGACTCATAACTGGACTTTAAAGAACAAGTTGGCTATATTTACTACTGTTTATAACATTACATAAGATATTGATTAAGTAAGAATGACTTCACTACATTGTGAGGCTAATTAACTTTTACAAGTTTTCTAAACCTCTTAATTCTAATTTCAAACCTTATAAAAAAGAAGTAGTTCTATATTTATAATCAACACACTCTGCATAATCAAAGAAAATAACCGAAAATAATTGCTTTAGTTCTTTTTATCGACGTTTTCTGTAGAAATATTAGGTTTACCTATACTATACCGAAAAGGTCAAATCTCCGATTTCCTTCATACTGCCTATTCCTGTATATTTTAATGTGCATGCTTATTACGAATATGATAGTGAAAATTGGTGGAAATTTGATTTTCATGGTGAAACCATGAAAAATCGATAAAAATCATGGTTTTTTGTATTTATCTTAGCTAATACGCTAAATTTTATTTTTGAGTTTTTAATAATGTGATTAACAATTTCCCTTTATGATATCTCTTTATCATTTCCCTTTACTATATTTCCGTTTACCATATCCCTTTATCATTTCCTTTTAATCCTTTTAGCATGATTTCCCTTCACCATTTCCCTTTACTATTTTCCTTTACCATTTTCTTTTACCATGATTTCCCTTTATCTTTTCTTGTACCAGTTCCCTTTACCATTTCCATTTGCCATTTCTCTCTATCATTTTCTTTTACCATTTCCTCTTTATCATTTCTTTTTACCATTTCCCTTTAACAAGATTACCTTTTACCATTGCCCTTTACCATGATGGTTACTGGTTTTTTTTTTTTTGAACATTGATGTATCTTTAATTTTCTCGGAAACCATCACTCGTAGAAAAGAATGCCTTTAACAAGAAATGTGTATTTTGATAGGATCTACAACTTTTGTTTAAAACATTTTTTTAAGTTTTGTATATTTACTGAGATAAACTGAAAAAATCATGATTTTTATGGATTTTTAATGGTTTCACCATGAAAATAAAATTTCGACAAATTTTTAATATCATATTCATAATCAGCGTATCAAAATACATATAGGTATATAGACAGTTTCAAGGAAATTGAAGATTTGACCTTTTCGGAAGTTTATCCACAAGTATATACCTATTAATTGGTATTAATTAATATTGCAAGTCTTATCAAAGGGAGAGAGATATATATATAAAAAGATAATTTCTGTCTATGATATTTCTCATTCGGATAAAAACAAAAGAGCTTCGTGTCAATGATCGCAGATGATCATACGTTTTATTGCTCTTACGGGTACTCAAGCGCGGTATTTTAATTGGTCGATGATACGTGCACGCGACTCTTATCTGAAACTCTTACGACTTTTTGATACCAAGCTCATGGTTTATTCGTTTGACACAGATAAGTAGTTAATAAGTTTCTATTGTTTCTTATCGCAGTTATAGGTGACCCACCTATAACTCCGTGACTCATGCTCAGTTTTAGTATGATAAACTGATGCCAGAAAATCACGCATAGTCGTTTAATTTTCATTCCTGATCGACCTTCCACTTTGGTATATACAAAATTTAAATAATTAGTCAAAAGTAGACACACTTTTAATCTTGTATATTTTAAATTAAAATTGAAATTGAAAATTAATGATTTGTCATTAGCCCAAGATTTTTCAAATTTAAAAGTCCATGTGTTTGATTTCGAAGGCTTGAAAATTGGAAGTATTCATTTCCTAAGAAGCATGCACGTTAGTCGTGCGACTAATCGCCTTATTTGACATCATCCTTAAGTCACCTGTCGGTTATGTAAGTCTGCAATGTGACGACGTATAAAGCTAGAATTGATAGAGGCACCTGAGTGCACTTTACAAAATTAGCACGGAAAATCAATTAAGATAACGAGGTATACCTTTGTCAGTGAATTTCCCCAAGTTTCTGAATCTCGCGATTCTTTGATAAATATAAGCATTAATGCCGAGATCTAACGAGTTACAATTGTTACAATTTTCCAAATTATAATCAGAGAAGATATTTGAAAAAGAGATTTGGAAAATAGGTTTGGAATAATAGTGGTGAAAATGGAGTTTCGAGAAAAAAAAACTCCTACAACTAAAAGTCCAGTAATTAAAATCTTGATACCTGAGAAACTTAAATGTCCAATAAAATAAGCAATAAGCTTTCGAAACAGTTTGACCTTCTACGATTTCAAACTGAACAGAAAAACTGTGAAACCGTTGGACAAGTTAGAGTGAAAGAATTAAGAGTGAATGGATTAAAGAAGCTTCTTGGGAATATATATTTTATAACAGTTCTCATGGATCATCATTAAGGATTTAAAGGGACAGGATACATAGATTTTTTAGGGTACAGGTGCCGTGGAAAACCTGTGACGTGACGAATCGTTATAAAGCGAAGCTCCTGGCGCAACGAAAAAGCACGTTCTTCCGGTCGGGTAGAAAAGGAAATGCAAATTAAAAAATTGTACTCGCCCAGGTGGGACGAGTCCGTGCCCTGGCATATAATTTTTGACCTTATAGCACGTCGTTACTTGTCTTCCTGATAATATAATAAGAACTTGTGATGTACTGTGACCCTGCCTAGCTAGTGCGTATTTTAGTCTCTCCTATTATATACCTTCTGCTTGCACTTACACATTAACGATGCTATAAATCATGCCATCTCATCGCTAAAAAATGCCTATCACTTGTAATAACGCGGGTTTTATCCATTTTAATTGGTTTAAAAGCTCTTTATTTTTACTGCACTCGTAGAAAAATACTATTATCGGAGGATTATTTCATTCTTCAAATGGATAAGTCACTTTTTATGGTTCGGTCTTCTTTTATTCTTTTTTAAGAGTTCTTTTTGCGTTGTTGACAAATTGGAAAGGATTGCTTATCGTGAAACGAAAGGATGATTTCATCTAGAAAAAGTAGAATAAATAATTGTAAATGGATATTTAAATATTAGTCAATTTGGTTCAAATTACGTACGCATTGTGTTCATCCCTTTAATATTATTAAAATCTTAAGAAATTTTTATATACTCTGTATCTATATTCAACAATGATTCAGGCGAAAATTGAAGATTATCTAGTCATTTTACTAACTATAGTAGATAAATCAGATATGGAAAATTCCAAGACACCCTGTATAATACTTTTTTGTATCCACATAGAAGTATCAATAGAGGACAATTGGCGTGTACCTATGTACGTGACTGGATGTAAACACGAGGCACTTTCTTGTCCTGTTTCTGACACTAATGTAAGTTGGAAGTCAGACTCGCCCTGACTCTATCTGTACGTGTTTGCCTTTGCATGATCATAGGATTGTGCTCTAGTGCATAAAAATTCTCTAGATATCGTAGTTGTGAGTTTATTGTATAGTAGTTCGAACCGATTTGTTCCCTGCGAGTCGCTTTCAATTCGACGGGTGCATATTATATCGCCGAAAGAGGAAAATATAGGTTAAAGTCACTTTCCTCGAATTCGATATTATTTTTATCATAATAACCAATCACTTTCAGCATTTCTAATTTCTATATATACTTCACTCTTCATATTTTACATGAAAAAATCACCTCCATTTTTAGATGTTATGCAAACTCTAAAATATTGGAAGAAAATTGACGAAAGTTTCATTTTTTGCCTCAATAATTTTAGTTTATATCTATCTTATCTTAAAAAAGTGATTGTTAGCATATATGTTACCATTTTTCTGCCAAAAAGGTTATATTAGTACAAAGAATTACGAATTTTACGAAATTGATTTAAATCTTAGAAATGTTAAAGGATTTTACGTTTACGGTATTCAGGGGATTTTACGAAATTTCATTGAATTTTCAGATATTTCAAGGGTTTTAATGAGATTTAATGGGCATTTGAATAATGCTAAGGATTTGAAGCGGATTTTACGTAATTGGGATTTTAAGGGTTTTCATATAAGATTTTATTGTGTTTTAAATAACTTTAAGGAATTTGACGATATTTTGTGAGATTTTTAGTAATTTTAAACACTTTTAAGAGATTTAAGGAATATTTCTCGAAATTTCATTAGATTTTCAAGAATTTCAAGAGGTTTAATAAGATTTTATGTGATTTTGAATAAACTTAAAATATTTTAAAAAATTTTACGGAAATTGTTGAAATTTTAGAAATATTAAATAATGTTAAGGACTTTGATAAGGAATTCAAGGGATTTAACGAAATTTCGGTGGATTTTCAGCAATTTTGAGGAATTTCATATTTTGAATGATTGTAAGGAATTTTTTAAAACTTGTGGAGAATCCTGAAATTAGCCAAGGAATTACAAGTTTTTACTTAAAACATTTCGAATTCTCAATTATTTAATATACTTTTGAAATTCCTTAAAACATTTTTAAATCCTTTACAAACTTTACGTAATTCGAATAATTTGATAAAATCATCTCGATAAAAAATCCTGTTCTTGGAGATTTTCATTTGCACCTTATATGCAGAGTTTCTCCATTTGATTTTTTGTTTTCAGTGCCTTTTCAAAACAATAAAATTTGCAATTCATGCAATTGCACGAATGTAATATCAGGATGTGATTAGAGATTAGAAAAGGGGAGATGATCTTCTTCTGTGCCATTAGTTTAACAAGCCGCATTGCGGTCTCGGTGTGTCCGGATTACCCTGTACAGTGTACAGTGTACAGTGTACACCCACAGGTGTCGTAAATATACATTTTCAGGGCCGACCGATTTATGCGGTACCCCAATGCACTTTACGGCTTAATAATGCATCACTGCTGCACGATGTTCGTGAGTTCAGAAACTTTTATTTTCTGCAGCATCTCCCGAAGGCTTACCATTTTCTTTCCATATGGGCGAACATCTGGGTGACACGTTTTTCCGTCTCACTTCAACTATTTACCAATTATCCCTGAATCTCTCGCTACGAACGTAAATGTTTCCTTTCCTCTCATATAATCACACATTACTTCAGTTGACATATAAGAACCAACAACTTCCCCTCAGAAAAAGAAGGGAATGGAAAATAGAAAAAAGCGCTTATTTTATAGTCTCATAAATTTAGAAAAGCTATTAAAATACTATATCGTTGGCCCTTCAGTTCTTTAATTAATTGAAATCGCTAAAAGTTTCACGTCAAGCTTCAGAATGGGAGCTGTATAAGGATTTAGTCTATAAACGCTCTGTTGGAGTTGCGTTTGGGATTATTTTTAAATTTATAAAACTTTATGCATTTGAAAGCTTTGAAGATATAATCATAAAATGGTTTTAATGAAGCGAAAATGATTGATGTTCAACTTCATTTAAAACCTTATATTCCCACATACAAAAATAACTAAAATCTTAAATCTCATTAATGCAATTAAAGAATTTATCACCGTTATAAATTCATTTTATGAGGCTCCCCGGTGGAAAAATCTATTAACGACGCCGGTCAAAATGAGGAAACTTATTGTCTTCATTATAAATTTTTATCTCCCTATAAAATCACCTTCCTTCGTGTTATATTATTATCTTTATCGTTGTAAAAAAAACAACAACAAAAAACAGTTGTTTCTTCTACCTGATAGATTATTTTCAGATTTTCTACAAAACCGCAAAAGTAATATAATTTAATACCGTACCGATCGAATTCGCAGAAAAGTGGTCAACAATTGGTTGCAATTCGAAATAATAATCCTGTCAAACACGCGATTGTAAACGCGGAGTCGTAAAATGTGAAAAAAGGCGAATCGGGCAAAAACTACGAATCTCGGGCAACGATATAGTAATTACGCGTATAGTACAAGGCGCGGCCTCGTTCAGTAGATATGACGATCATAAATATTTTTCGCGTATATGCCAGGTTGCCATTCGTTTCAAATAAATTGCGTTTCCTCTCTCGTCTGCGGATTTCAAATTCAGAGCAAAAGGCTCCCTTCTTCTTCAGAGTTCAGATCGTCTCTTCTTGCTCTTTATGGATTAAATGGCATATTTGATATCCAATCTGCAACAAGAGAAGCCTCGATCCTCTCAGCCTTTGAAGCTGAGAGGATCATAATTGTACATTTTCAAGCAGATTTGATTTTTACACATTTAAGTGCTCATTATAGAATTTCATGCCGTATAGTCAAGTTCTCGGCCAAGTTTCATTCAGTTCCGATTCTATATTTTTCATATTTTTATTAATGTTGAAGTTTTAGAAAATCCTTCCTTATTATACCATAACCGAGCCAAAGCGCAATGATAAATAATGAAAATAATGCGCGATATGGAAATTCAATAATGTAAGAATAAGGACATTATTTGAAACTTTCTACTTTTAGTGTATTGTTATAATATAGTGATACGATAAAAGGAAAATGATAATAAATAATGACAATGCTGTCAGCGATGGACGAAGTTAGTATAGATGCATGAAAGGCTATTTTGCGACGTGTATGAGTAAATTTGAAAAAAATGTAAATCTTATAAACTTTCTACCTCGTTATAAACGACTATATGCATAGGATCTTCACACGAGACACGCCTAAGTTTACTGTATTTCATCACGCACGTGAGTGAATGAGCATATGTCAAGTGATGCACGTGTTTGTATGTCGAGGTAAAAGTACTATAAAGCACAAAAAGATATGCATCAGAGACTGATTTCTTAGCTGACGAGCACCGATTAATGCTGGGAGGGGCATCTCTAGTCTCTTCTTGCATTCAATCATATATGTTACTGTGATCACAAATTTCTCAACAATGTTCCAGATTTTAAGGCAAATCATGGGTTACAGAGCGGAACGAGAAAAACATGATATTAAATGTAAACTGCATTTCTCACCTGCACATTATACTATACATTCAGAATACATGGATGAACCGTTTAGATTTATTCTTTGCTTTTACTTTAATTTCAAACCGAATATTACTCTCTCAATCTGAATAAGTAAGAATTGGACTAACAATAAGTATAGAATTAGTAGCCTTTAAATTGGACTGTTGAATTAGTCATTTCTCCATACTTTCTAATAAATGAAATAATATACACTATAAAGTCTGCACCTATTATAGCAAAGTGAATTAGTAAGAAAAAATTACTAATCTATTTAGTAGCTTTACTTACTAATTGAATTGTTTACAATAAATATTTCTTCAAAAATCAGTAATGTTAAACTTTTTGTATAAATAACTATGTTTTTTTTGTCATATTATTTAGCTTTTATAGTTTATTTAAGAGATTTTGGAGGAGTTTAAAGAATTTTGAAGTGTTTCAAGGAATTTTATTAAGGGATATTAAAATTATATTTTAATGATTTTCTGGATTATCGGGAATTTAAAAAAATTTTAATAGAATCTTTAAGAGATTTTAACTAACGATTTTTTCTGACTTTTAACATATTTTGCGAAATTTTAAGGGACCTAAAATATTTTTTAAGGCATTTTAATGGGCTTCTATAGTAATTTATTTAAGAGATTTCATGAGATTTACAAAAGATTCTTATGACTTTTTTAAGATTGTGCAAAATTTCAAGAGATTTAAAAAATTTTCCATACAATTTTAATGGATTTCTAGTAATTTTAAGAAATTTCATCAGATTTACAAAGATTGATGATATGACTTTTAAAAGATTTTGCTAAATTTTAAGGAGTGTTACTAATTCATTTAGTTAGTTTGTCTAATTTATCTAAATTTACCTAATTCAGGTTGAGAGAGAATAGAAATCCGCTAAGTAATGCAATTTTTCGTAATTTTGACTTCAAAACCGTATTACATTTAAATAGTTAGATAACATTTTTAATGTTTACTAGTATAAGATTTAATCGACGCTAGAGTGTGACTGAAATTAGGAAACATTGCTTTTGGGTACGACCATACTTTAAAAACACAAGTTCTCGTCCGATCACTTAAATTAAGCAAAGTCGAAGTCGGAGAATATCTAATTACATTTTTATATTTGAAAATGATTAAATGGAAACCGCCAATCTTTATGACTTTGAAATTAATATTATAAGATCCAAAAAGAAACTCTGTATTGGAACAAACATTGTAAATTAAAATAATGTACAACTAAAGAAATGGAGAGGATCATTTATATAAAAAGAAAAAAAGTGGTCACCAAAAATCGCAAAAAGCAACGAATTTCAAATGACCAATTCTTACCCGAGGCGAAACCGGTTGGACTACCGGTCCTTGTTGATTGGGCCGGTGGTTAAATTTAGTCTGTGGCAAAGGAACCAGTTTTCCATATCGCGTGTTTACACAAATAAACAATTAATTTAGTATTTTATTTCAGAGTTACTATAGCCGAACTTATATTTTAAGAGAAGGATCAGTTTCAGAGATCACGTTGGCTTTTGCAGTCTAGCTTTACCTTTAGCTGGTTTTAGCTGCTGCTGTTAGCATTGCCATCGTCTCACCATCCCTTTTATTTCTTAAATCTGCGGGAAGAACGGTGCACTGCACAGTGAAATCGACTTTTGTCCTTTCCATGTGTTTTCCCACAGTCCCTAAGCATGGGTCGACTTTCTACTCGAGCATACATCGACCTCAGATACATTTAACGATGAAATTATTTGATCGTTTCTTGGCTATTTAGAAAAATAATCTGAATAGTGCGATTCAATAAGAAGGAGCGAGAGAGAGAGAGAGAGAATTTAATGACATTTTTAAAGAGAAAGTCACTCCGAGTGCATAAATACTCAGAAGTCAGATCTATGCTTAGCATCTGCAATTACTGCTATTCGATAGAAAAATATAATACACTGAGAGAAATTTCTGGTACTTGGAGCGTGCTTGTGAATAGTTAAAATGTCCTTAACTACTTTTTATAGTTGTATCGAGAAATAGCTCACCCGTTAGGGCACCTACGAAAAGTCACCATTGGAATGATAAAATCTAGTTGCAGCGACATAGGCTTACAAGGTTACGTTTCTCGCAGCGAGACATATTATGCGTTGAAACTGCCTCCTGAATCGATCGGTGATCAAATGAAAATAGTAGTACATATGATCAAGAGTACTAATCAATCAGACTCAAACACGAGTTTAAACATTCTTATCTGTCATTCATTATATTCATGAGGACCAAAAATTTCTGCTCCTTTTGGTATACCCGACACAACCTTCCAGCAGTAGGACAGTAAAGTAGTTCCTTGTAATCACAACGCGGTCATAAAGTTAAGGACATTTATAACTGTCTACTAATTCCTGATACTAGAAACCCAAAATATGAGACACGTGACTAATAGTAATCACGTTATAGTAGCGAAGATTCTAGTCAAAAGCAACCAGATTTTGTTGTGCTCACAGCTCTTTTTTTCTCAACCACATTTTATTTATGGTATAGTGATGAGAATTACTATAGGGACTATTTTTCTCAGTGTAGAGAGTTAATACCAAGTGCGAATAGCCGATACTGAAAACACGACCCAATACTAGACCAGTCTTGGCAGCCTAGAGTCGGCCAATGTTCCTGGGCCAATATCGCATATCAGCTATATCAAATCTGCCAAGTGCTATTCTAGCAAGTTTAAAAAAAAATTTGTTTTACAAAATAATGTAGTTGCGGTGATTTAGAATGGCGAAAAACTGTAAATGTAAATAACGTGAAACCTATTTTTTTTCTTTTTTTAAATCCGTGAAAAAATTTCTAAGTTCCATCACCAATATTTCAAAATGTTTAGAAAAGATTACATTTTACGGAATGGTAAAAAGTTGTCGAAATGGTCTAAAACGCTAAGATGCAATTAAACATAACTTTAAAAAAATTTGTAAGTATTAAAAAAAAATCAATTAAAAAATTGTGTTTAGTTGTACTTTATTTACTTTATATGGACTGTTTTTTCTTGACCTCCAGTAAGTTAATTATTTTAATTATGAGAGCACCGCTCCTTCAATGATTTAATCGAGAGGTTGACCACTCGAATTTTGGAATTTATACATATTATTCTTCAATATTTTGTATCATTGTATGTATATATAACTAATAAAAATGTATTTTTTTTTGTTTCAGGTGAGTACAGTTTTCATCCTTAAACCATCTTTTTAATCCTATCTATGTGAGTATAAGAAACTGTTTTCTAAGCAATTGGGAAAAAATCGTAAACAAAACTTTGCAAAATAATCCATGAGAATGATTCGGGAAAAATAGTAAAAAAAGAGTTGGACTCAAGCAGTTATTTCTTTTTTGAACTGTGTTGTTTGCTCGAAACCTTTTTTGAACCCGTCCCCAAAGATTATATGAACTATTAAGGTTTGCATCTTACATCATAGGTTCCGTTTGAATTCAGGCATAAATTGTCCCTGCAAGTTTCTCGCCAGAAGAAGGTATTAAGACTATTAAGCATAAGCAGGTCAATTCCCAGGGGTGTAAAGGTTAAATTTAGAAGCGTTAGGAACCTCCCCTTTTCATAAAATACTGTGACAAATGAGGATCTTGTCACCTCAACTCTCTAATGAAATTGAAACCGGAATTCTACCTCTGTTAAATTAAAACCGAATTTCAGCAACGGGTGAAATTGAGTCAACCTATTGTAATTATAAAATTAATTAGAACTTCGGTTACAAAAAAAAGAATTCATTCTTTTAACACAGGGATATTAATGGTATATGTTTATTTCGTTGTTGGAAGTAATTTCAAACTGGTTCAAAAGGATGGAAGCTTGAAAATCTAGTCAGATCTTCTTTGAAGATAATAAAATGTATATTACATACCGGAATATATGTCGAGCAAAAGAAAGGTGAAAACGTAATACAAAAGAGAGAAAAGTATACGAGTAGGTACTTCTTTTGAATTATTTTCAGTTTTTCTAGAATTCACCCCGCATTCCTGTAAATTCTATTAAACTCAGTGGATGTAAATTAAATTCTACATATGTATATCCGTAATTTCCAACTTTGCTTCGACTCATAAAATTTTCAATCTCACCAATGGTAAATGTTAGAAGGTGTATATACTAAAACATTCAGGTTTCGTGTCCCGAATCCTCGTCTAGGATCAAGATAATTGAACGTTCGGGCACACATTTCTTTGTGAGCTCTAATAACAGTAATTCGAAAAAAAGGAATAATAAGTTTAAAGAGGCTAAGTCCAGGTAATGACAAACATCAACGAAATCACCACTTCGAAGTTTAGTTCCACTTGGCGTATATAGTAGGAGACCAGCAAAGTAGCGACTACAGTAGATACTGTAAGTTGGACTTGAGAATGGCTAATTTGGCACGCAGCAAATCCTCTCGGATGAAAGTTTTTCACCCTTGGAGCGAAAATTACCAATGGTCTCATTCGGGTCGTAATCTTATTTAATTCCGAGACCCTACTGTAAATCGTCTGAAGGCGAGAGCTTATGGGATTACAAGAACTTAAATTGTAACTAGCCTCTGCTGGTCCAAGAATTTCTCTTTCGCGTCTTTTAAATAATTCTTCTATAATCTGAAAAGCTCATTGTTACAAACAGGAAGCAAACTTTTTTGTACCATGAGTTTCCAATTTCTCAAGCTTCCTTTATTAATTCGAAAAAATATTAGAAAGTGTGTTACTTCCGTACGGTTATGGTACTAAATTACTTTAATTCTGTTCTATACTATAAAAAATTGCCTGTGTGGATGTTCTCTAAATGTTGTGTGGATTCATTATAAAACTGTTCTTGTTGTTATATAAAAGGAAATTATTTTTAGTTCCTATTGAACGAGCAGGGGACTGAATTGCCCACCCCTGGTTTATCTGAGAGTTCGAATCCTGTTTGTCGCTGAAGGCACAAGTGGCCACTTAAATCTTAAAATGATTGCGATTATGCGTGTGCATTCAGATCATTTTATATGTGAATATAATGCGATGTACGTACTTGTTACATACATGTGTTTTATAGAGCATGAAGCTCGATAAAACTGATAACAACGCCTACGTTCACTCTCATTTATCTATAGTCGTTGAAATCATCTGTTTTTATTCATTTATGAACTCCTTTCTGATGCTTCACTAACTCTTAACTTAAACTAAAATCATTTTACAATAGGAAAATTACATATTTCGGAATTTTTCAGTGCCTGACTTTCTTTAAAACGGGGTTTATTCAATCACTTATTTCCTATGAATTTTATGCTTATTCGTAATGAGTTACTGAATAAGATACAAATCTTGTTTTGAGATAAAAATAGTTGAATTGAATCTATTCGAAGGAAGACGTTCGTGGATTTATAACTACGTCTTCTCATCGGATGAACTCGTATATATGGTGATAAAATAGAATATTATACCTACTTATAAAACGTTATCGGCTCGAAAGCACCCACTTACGCAGCCGAGGTTTCGAGAGATAAATGAGGAACCGTAATATACACAACCCGCTCTTAAATGTTCTCAGTGGAGTCCCCAAAAAATTCGAAGCCCTGATATCAAAATATAAAGAGTTCAAATCATTCAAAGAATTCATAAGTATTATCAATAATTTCAAAGAAGTACAAAGAAGTAAAATGAAATACAAAAAAGAGTTCATTTATTACTCCTTGTCATTTCTAAAACTCTTGCCTATACTTGTGAATTTTTGTTATTTCTGTTGAATCCTCTCTAATTTTTGTGAGTCGTTGGCACTCCTTTGAACGGTTGCATTGAGATGTACATCAAATTGGTAGCAATTAACCCCTGGTTTTTAAGGTCAGTTGTTGGTAAAATACTAGTTTTCCGTATAGATTGTAAAGTTTGTTTTTGTGCCCCTTTTGGGTGATTGGGTAAATGCGTCCCTGGACGTGGACGTATAAGAGCTGGAGAGTTCAAAGCTGTCAGATAAATTATCTAATACCCGACTACCGGACCGGTTTCTCGAGGTACCACTTGGGCTCTGGGCAGGTCGTTGCATTCCGCTAGACTTGAATTCTCATTGGCCGATGGCAAAGGTGCCCATGAGCGTGATTGGTCGAGGGCTTTCAGGACGAAAGGAGCACTCAGGGCGATTCTGTGTGGACTTGTGGAGAGAGTATCGAATAGTGTTGAACTCTTCGAACCGGTTCTCCTGTTTTCTCATGCCTAATGCATGGCCCCGTCCTACTATTTCTTCTTTTTGTCTTTTTCTTTTTTTTTCCTCCTCCACCTTACCCTTGCGCTTCCTTCCCCTCCCCCACACCAACCCATCCTTCTCCCTCACGGTTCCAATAAATAAGCGTCCATCCCGCTTGTGAGTATCTCTGGCTTAAATCACAACCCATCCTTTGCTGACAATGAGTTGCACAGTGGCGTAACTGGAGGACACATGTCTTGTGAAAAAAGAGAGAAGACCCTCGTCTAAATTTTAGATGGGGCCCTAGGCTCTTGGGTCTTATTTTATGGTTCGAGATCTTTTTCTGGTATTATGGCAGATTTAAGACAACCTTTGTCTTCTGTTTTATGCATTGAATTATTTTTATCGTTTGAAAATCGAAATTTATGTCTATTATGGAGAAGCCTTATGTTTCTTAGCTTGAGAAAAATCTTAGGTTAATTGAAAATAATCTATTAGAAAACAGTAATGCCTGATATAAAAATTGGGATAAAAAATGCATTCAATTTTCTGCCATTTTTGATTTGTGATCTTGAACAACGATCTCCTCCGTCACGTTCGTGTATATATATATAGTATATATAGGACTGAAGGACTTTATAGAGCGAAGAGTGGATTAAAGAAAGAAAAAATAAAGGGAAAGAGGGGGTGGGGGTATGGTGTTAAGGTTTGGGAAATGGGAGAAAGAAAAGGAACAGAAGCAGAGACAAAGGTAGAGAAAGAGACAAAAAGACAGAGACAAAACTAAAGAGAAGTCGAGAAGTGAGGGAGGGAAGATTAAAGTGAGCCAGGTAAATGGTCACAGAGAATATGAGAGAAACAGACGATAACTGGTTCTTATTTTTTTAAAGAGGTAGATACCTTAAGGATTAGAGTAGACTGCAAGAGGTATTGTAATAATTGAAGACCGCGAGGAGAGTTTAATGATAGCCCTAAGGCTCTTTGGGGTTTTGTCTTTTTCACTAAGTCGTTTCCTGTTGAGCCCCTCCTGATCAATTTTCGGCCGAAGGACCATCTAGGAATCCGAGAATAGGATTGAGGATGAGGATGAGGATGAGGATGAGGAT
>JAUESI010000038.1:13085483-13116350 GCA_032275145.1 Synergus laeviventris | reverse complement strand
CTCAGGCCTGAAAAAAGCATACAGTGTTCTCAATTTTTATTTTTTGGAGGTTTATTAAATACTTTTTACATTACTTTTTTAAAGTAATGTTAAAAGAGATAATAAAACTGACAACAGTTAAAATTTTTGGTTCGAAAAATATCTTATTTTCGAAACGGTTCTTGTAGATAAATCGTCGTCAGTAGAACGTGAATATTTTTGGAGAGTGCAATCCGGACGATTATTTTTGCATCGAAAACAAATTGAATAGCGATGGTTATATAAATGCACGTTTGGCTCGAATGATATGGATCATTTACTTGAAGATGAATGACGCACGAAATAGATGTAGGATTAATTTTGTTCTCTTCTACGTATACTAGAAAAAGACAAAGAGGATTATAAATGTAATAGAGATTATATGGGAAAACACAACTTTCAGTAGCTAAGTTCAGTTTCCAAGTTAATTTGTTAGAAGCAGATATGAAAATCATAAATTAAAAATAAAACAGACAATGCTCAATCTTCTATATAATATTTTCTCTCTCATCTTTAGAAATGCGGTTTAATTTTGCTCAATGATAGTCATTTTAAACCGCAAATGGTTTCCTCTTTCCCCAGCAAAAAAAAAAAAAAAAATGTTAAAAACATGATAGAAGAGTATTCTCGGGTGACACTATTCCCTTTGGAACAACCTATTGAGAAGCTCATACCATGAGCGGTTGCGCGCACGTGCAGTGTGAGCCGCGCGAAAAAATGTTTTTTAACCGGTCCGGGACCGGTTTGGATATAAAAAGGGTGAGGGGCAACGGCGGAAAGAGGGAAAAAGTGGGGGTCGGAGGGATTCGCGTTGACCGCGTTGAGTTTTCTCGAAGCTCTCCGGAATAACGAGAAATCGCCAAGTGCTCTCTTGAATTGTCGAAAATGCGTGGAATTCTGCCAAAACGCTTAATTACTCTATTTCGAATTTCATCAGTGAGAGAATGACGAAGGGTGCTTGAATTCATGAAACGCTTTTAAATCCAATAATATTAATATTTTTCAATTGTTCATTTAAATATATATGTCGCATTTCAATAACAAGATTCAATAATGAATTTAAAATTAGAGCAAATATAAAATGTGGATGCTGCACATTGTAACAGGTGTATCCTGATCCTTTGATTAGGTTAATGTCTATAGAAATCACTGCAAATGCCATTTTAATTTTGAAAACTGTAAGAAAAAGTTTTTTTCAAACAATTGTTCAATATTAATCTTGAGCCCACCAAATTATCATGTATTCTGAGGGGAGATTCTGGAAAAGTCTTTATGACTGGTCAGAGGGGTTCTGATTGTCCTAATATAGAGCGTTCGACCCTGTCTTTTAAACCCCTCTCCCTAGAATACCTGATAATTATTATTGTAGTGAACCAGGAAAACAGGCCATGAGGGACCGAACATATTATCTCGTTCCTCTCACAAAAAAATGGGCTTAGAGAATAAAAAACATTCTGAAGATAAAAGATTTATTTAAAACTTTTCTCGCGTAGAGAAACAGTTTTTAAAATAATATTGAAAATCTGTTTAAAAAACTGCCTTTTTTCAGTTTTCACAATAAAAATGACATGCAAGGATGCTCATGGTCTTTTTTTATAATCTACGCATCATAATAAATTTATAAATATTGAGTAGTTTCTAAAGTAATGAAAGTATTTTAATATTCTTGGGATTATTATTCTAAGATGAAATCTGAAAAAGAAATGTGCTTAAAATTTGTATTGTTGTTTTCGGCCCTTATTTGTGCAAAACAAAAAAATAAAGAGGTCGAAGCTCGATCCAAAATACATGAATCGATCAATCGAGTTCTATAAATAACGGTAGCACGTGATTCGTACAATTCCTTAAGAAGTTAACTTTGGACGAGGTCTTGTATGAACTCCTTTCAACGAAATCGATGTCAAACGATCTGACCTACCGATTGACGGAAGATTGATTCTGATTGTTAGGTTCATGAATTTTTTAGAATAATTTGTAATTTTAAATTTGAATCAATTCGATTTTTTATGCAGAAAAGTGATTTTAATATATATTTTTATCTTTACATAATATTTTAATGAAATAATTATTTTACTAACTGAATAAATTACTATCTGCCATTATCATGTAAATTTATTCTTTTCATGTACGTTTTGTGAGTTGAGTCGTACACATTTTGAATATTTAATATCTCCATGGAGTTTATTCTGAAAGATTAATTTACAATTTTAATTAAACTTTACATTGCATATTTGACTATATTCGTAATTACATCATGTTTTTAACTTCAATTACGGATATTGCATCGAGTTTCTATTTTCTAAGTTTATTTATGTATACACTTAAAGATTTTTTTACATTAAAATATTAGAACTTTATTAGTTAATAATTAATATTCACATTTGCTTTCTTTTCTTAACAATAATCAATATTGCGAATCCTACATTCCTATTTATTGAAATTGAATTATTATATATTTTTAATTTAAATTAATTCTGAACAACGAATTAAATTTCCAAACCCTGAGATTTTCTTACATGAATTGATTAAGTCTCGAAGTAAAATATAATAACGATAATAAATCTGTCATGGTCTCTTGATCGACCCTGACAAAGAGGGCGACGTGTTAATTAATCGTGGAACAATTCGTCCTCTGAACTTATTATTATTATTATTCGTGGCTAGATCTCACGTAACCATGTAAGGAGGACATATCGAGAGAGAGAGCTTCATTAATTATGTGCTAATTAATCGTCCAGCGCATTTCATTACTTCTAGCCTTATAAATTGCTGTCTCATTATTTATTTTTTCCGTCAACTCCCAATTAGGTTCTTTTCTACCCTCATTGCTCTTCCGGAAGTTTCCCAATTTTTATTCGCCTCACGATTACTATACAAGCAATTTATCTACACGAAATGATAATGAGTAAATGGCTTTGTAATTAATGAAGGGATCGTTTCCTATCATTATTTTGACGTTTCATTGACACTTCGCTCAACTGCCATTAGTAATCACTAATCATATTCGACCAGGAAGATAAATTACTATCATTTGACACAGTCATAATCTCGTGCTTTGAATTAACATTAAAAATAACAGCTGATCTACGATTAATGACAGAAATCAGAGGTACTCAGCTGAACTAAATTAAAAATTAAAAGTAAAGATTGAAAATTAAGGTTATTTTAATTACTCTATAATTAAAATAAACAATTTTGTTTACCTTAATAATAATTCTTATTTAATTCAAACCAAAGCACCATGAAGCTTTTCCTCGACATGGAAACGTATAATGTTAATTTTATTCAAAGTAAAACAAATGATAGTTAATTAAATGAGAGTAAATTATGGTGCATGATTTAAATTAACATTAAATGGTAATAATTAAGTTCCTGGTCTAAATCTCCATACTGAATTTCTTTTTCTCTCTATAAATATCATTAAAAGAACTAATGTGATTTTTTAATTCTGTTTTTTACAGGTCCGTATAGTGTTCGTTGTTCTCGTATTTAGGAGAAAACAGAAAAAGATTCGGTACGAGTTAAAGCAATTATTCGAGAGGAGGCTGGAAAGTATCTACTTTTTCTAAAGGTAAGTGCACATAGTAGTTCACTTTGTTTTCTTCCCCGGTTCTATTAACGCTTTGGATACTCATCGGAAAGTCCGCTGCAGTGGTTCTAGTACAGAATAAAACTAAGTTCGTCTCACAGTTCTTCCTTTTTTCTCTTAACACCAAATGTTTATTTTTAGAAGAAAGTGTAATTCCCTTACTTTTTATTTGGTGAAAAAGATTTGTCGAATGGTTCGAATTTAAAAATATTACTTAAAGAAACTTTCTAGCTTACACTGATTCATTAATTTTTTCGACAAGTTGTTATAGTAGAAACTAGTTTTTCCGCTGACAAGTCATTTCAGTAGCTATGAAGTGTGTTCAAAAATATTCTTGTCTATCACACATCACTGAAGCTGAACAGTGAGCACTGATGTGAAAGACACGTTGCCCATCGAGATAATTAAATTCTGATTTCCTGCATGAATAGTACTTTTAATAAAAGTTGCTAGTTTCAATGTTGGAGAATTAAAGTTACTTCAATAAAAAGGAAATAGTTAGAGTAGCCAATTATTATAAATTCAATTATTAAAGCTTTAATATGTCGATTACATATTTATACATTGTACATTTGAACTTTGTATATATATTTAAATTGTAGCAGTTCGCGTATTGCAAACTGTGAGACAACTAGAAATTGAGTGTTAGGTTTCTCAATATCTAAATTCGAATATCTGCAGAATTGCGTCACTACTAAATATGTCACGATGAAGAAAATGTGAGGGAATAATTATAGCAAAGTTAGAAGTTGGATTTGTGACTTTAAAACAAAGGTCTTAGTAATTCCAGGCTTGTCTCGACTTGTGTTCGCTGGCATGACTGGTACAGATTACTAATCAAGTCAGCGGTCTGAACAAAAATAACCACAAGTCAGTAATTGCAACTTCAGAGTAGAGCTGTACCATCTTTAACTACGAAAATAGTAATGACATTCTTTTCTAGCATGCAACAGGAACCACGCTATTCAATCATCAGAATGTGTTTCCTTATTCCCTCTATATACAGAACTTCTATACCATACTTTCCAAAGATAAATTAAAACTTCCAACCCACAATGTCAGATCTGAGAAATTAATTTGCTTTGTTTGAAAACATTCCATTTTTAACGACTCGATATTATAAATAAATCAGACAGTTAAATGGACTGGAATTTATTCAAAAATTGACCTAGAAATATTCTGGAATTTTGAAACCTACATATTCAGTATGAACATTGCATAATGTATCAAAGTATTTTTCTAGAAATTTCATTAATCAATCGAAATCTGGAAAACTATCTGCACTGAAAATTCTTATCATTTGGCAACGGCACAAATATACGAATATAAATTTCGAGAATGAACAAGCATTCCGGAAAGTGCTCTCTATAAATGATAGATCAATTTATCGTGAAATTTTCGATTTCTCTGAAAGGAGAAAAATCGCTTTTGTCATGATATAGATAACCTCTCGAGTTTTAAATGGACTATTTGTAAAACGATCTTTCGTGACACATGACGAGGTTATCGGAACTGCATAGGAAACAATCGTTATTTGATATAAACGACCTGCCTAGCCTACGGACAAATAACAGGATGTCATTTTTATCATTACAATTTGCACTTATCTCAGCGACATCACCCATTGCAAACGTATTTTTGATCATTGACAAAAAATAGCGAAATTAAAAAGCAAAATCAAAGATAAGTCAGTACCTATACCAAGTCAAGGATATTTTAAAATACGATAAAATGCTACAAATGCTTAATGTTAAAAATTAAAAACTTTAGAGTATATTTAGGGTATATTTAGGGTCAAGTGCTTGATGAAACTGTCAACAGTACGTACAATTATCACCACTCAAAACTGCAATTTGAAAAAGAAATTCGCACTTATTCCAAAATTACACGTTTCCTGTGACAGGGAAAAGGAAAGTGAGTTAAGACAATTAGTTGTTTATATGTGAATCGGTGGGTTTAAGTAGAGGCTGTCAACAACTTTGAAAGACGAAAGAATAGCGCAAGAGTAATTCTTGAGTGCAGTACCGTGGAGGTATAGAAGAAAAGGCTTGGCTGTTGAACTGTAGCAAGTCCATGCCTAAAGAAGGCCTGGTGTGGACTTATAACAAATGGGACTTAATTGAGAGAAAATGCGAGTTCCGTTAATTACGAGCGCGCAATTAAGAGAAAAGTTAAGAAAGATAAGCCGCTCCTATAATATAAAACGTTTGCACGTGTAGAGATGATTGTATGAATGTGCGCATCTATACATAAGTAATTTTGCGTATATGTATATCGTATTACGTATGTACATGTATATAATGTGAATATTGCCATTTGTGCAACACATTCGACATGTACTGTATTTCTACAATCTAAGAAGCAGTCAATGGAATGAGAATTTGCACACGCGCCTATATACCTTATCTTGTTTTCCCTCAATATCTTCTTGAATCTTGAAAGGATATGCGATAAAGAACAAGCATGATCTATGTTGGCTCTTGTCGACAATAATTAAACAAGATAATTTTACTATTTAAATATTTGATAAGCTTACTTAATCTTTATAACGGAAAAATAAAGATAAACAAAGTTAGCGCAGGCTCTGGAAAAGCTGGCAAAGTTGTGATTATTTAAAAATCCACTTGATATTCTTTAAAATCAAATAAAATCTTGGGATTTCGTGCAATCCAATTTCAATGCTTTAATTTCCTCAAACTAGATTGAAATCCGTTGTACAGTAATATTTTCACACATGTTTTAGCACCATAGATATGTTAAAAGCCTGGAAAGGGATTATCCCCTTTTTTATTGAAATCTTTTTAAGACTGGAACAAAATTAAATCCTTTGGTTAAACAGCATTAATTTGACGGTCTCCTCCTTTTCTTTCATGATCAATCTTTCTTAATCCGGAATTTGCAACGAACGAATTATCCGAGGACGAGCGTGGCGTTCTTACAACTCATTCGTCGACAATCGAATTTATCATTCAACGTCACATGGAACTTGGCGAGCTTTCCGAACAATGTGAACCTTTGTGCATGTGCATTTGTGTGTTTGTGAGCCCTAACGAGTACACCCACAGAAGGCAAACGGATATAATGCCAGCGCCGAAACGATCGCGAGAGAAGAAAATTATATACCTTTCCTCGCATATCGCATTTATCACTCTCGTACGGTCACAATTCGCTTTCGTACTGCATAAATAATTTATGGGAATCTGACGTGAAATTATTAGGCACCGTATATTCTTAGCAGATTCTTAGCGTCACGTGTCATCGGCACCACCGCCTGTTTCGCCTGCTATAAAAAAGTGGCGATTTCGTAAATTCTGTCGCATTGACGGCATAAAAACACTCGACCGAGATTTATTCCCATCCAAGACTAATCGAAGGCCTTATGCGCGTCCAAATAAATGTCGAATGGAGACCATTAAAAATACATTTGTCAGAAAAACGTAGATTCGAGTAGATTATGCTAATTTTTACTTCCTCATGGAGGAAGCTTTTTTTTACACTTAGGAGCTGATTGGATTTATCGAAAATTTCATGTACATTATTCATATACGTTTATTAATTAATTGATTTTAAATTCTTTAAAATCCCCTCAAATCTCTGAAAGGCGATTAAAATTTAAAATATGTATGGTAATCGAGTCAGCAGACATAAAATGATTTCCAAACATCATTCACGTCGAAAGCATATAAACGCATACGATACTGAAAATCTTAATCTTAAAAATTTGGTCACACAATGCGAAACACAAAAGACGACCTCTTCAATTTCAGTTTTGGTTATACTCAAAGCAATCATCTGCAAGGTTAAAGCACGAAAAAGAATATAACCTCGTGGCATCTTGTGACCTTCTCCTTTCATTATTTTCGTCACCTTTATTTTTTTCTACAAGAGAACAATGCAGCAGTCCTCCAGGATAAAAGTCAAAATAGACACGTGAGGGAATTCTTGGGCGCGAGAAGTTTTACTTACTGTGTGTGTGTCGAGGGAGAATTATTATTACTCGAAAGGCGCATGAGATTAAGAAAGAAGAGGAAGAAAAAAGAAAAATAATCCTATGCTGTTGGTGCCGCTTGCCTCCTTTATAATACCTTCATTAGCACAGACTTGAGGAGATAGAAATTAACAAACAATGGCTCGAGCGTTAAAGTGAACACAATGGAACCGATGCCCACGTTCGATAAGAACGCGCAGCACCCATTATCGTTTTTCTTTCACTTAACAGTACGATGTCTAATTAATTCTGAATTGAACGAGTCATATCACTCGACTCGACTAATCCTATTTTAAATCACAACCATCATAGCAATCTTACAAATTTATTCATATTAAAAAAATACTCCAGACTTGTTTTTCATATCAGTATTCATACACTGTAAATGTTACGAAATGAGAATACTTAGAGTTATAAGAAAATTATGATAACATGATATTCCATTGAAGGAAGAATCTCCGGGAAAATAATATGGGGGATGTATTTCAGATTCTTAAAAATATAGCAGTAGAATACCCATCTTCCTTGTGGGCTTCTCTTTATTTTCTTCTGAAAGCTTCTCGCAGAATAATAATGATATTCATAAACAATGGGAAAATGGAAATTTTCTAATAGCATCCTCTGCAGATCGTTTAAAATCAATAAAGCGAGCCACTTTCTTTTCTATAATAAGGAATTCTTAACGAGTCAACTAATTACTTCTAATAACAAAAGGAACTATTTTTTAAGTTTTTTGATATTTTCTGTGCAATCAGACATTTACACAAAGTAAATAAATTTGCAGAAAGCTGACTGAAGTCGTTAATACGAATTTAATTGCCACGATCGCGGTCGCCCGATTTTACCTAAATCATAAATTTCTATTAAATTTGGGTCGCGGCATTATTCCCCATTCTAGGCGAAAGATACAGTGGAATATATGCAGCAGCACTAATGCATGGGGTCTTTTATTTTATCTCATTATCAGCTTTATATATATATATATATATTTTATATAAACTATTATAGCATCCTGAGTATTATAACATACTATAAAGTATCAGTGCACTTTGCTCGCTATACTCTTTCGACTAGAGTATAGCATTGCTCTCTAAAGATAATTAGCTCTTTAATTGCTTCGTATAATTGCAACGATGTAAAATGCCAGAGACGGGTTCATTAAAGGAGCTTTAAAGAGGCTGGGATATACAAAGTGAATAGATAATGACTAAGGGCGTGCAAATAAACCAATGCTCGGGAAGTGAATGGCTTTGCTTTAATATTGAGGTTGCTATTTCGCAGTCAAAAACACTAAACATCACATTCTCTCTTCCTTTCTCTCGCTCTCTTTGTTCCACGTGTTCTTTGTTAGAAACGTTGTGAAGCGAATGTTTGAACATCTCGTTTCAAAATTACCAGATGAATTTAATTTGATCTCAGTTCATAATTCGTCATCCTCATCCATCATTCAACAGTTAGTTATTCATCATAACTTGCATGTTTTATGTCTTCTTTAGAGTATTTAAAACATATTTTTGTTTTTTTTTCTATATACACTAGAATATTTTTCCGCTGCATAATTAAAATCTTGTGTTTTAATTTGATAATTTCAAATCAATAAGTTTTACCCACTCGAGAAATCAATAAAATAATGATGCGTCGAGAATATTTGAGTCATGTTTAAATTTAAGTTTCCTCTACTATTTTACTAAAATCCAAACATTCGTCACATAAGGAATATATCGTTAATTTATCAATTAACCTGCCGCATCGTAAAATGGGATATAAAATTTCCTGATTGGACGAAAAATTTTATATTTCCTTCTACGATGCGGCGATTCAGATGTTGCCTAATCGACTGCTGAACCATCTTCAATTAAAATCTCCTATGATACAAGGGGATGCAAGACTCTTATGTTCGAGTTAATTAAATTACAATTTTACTTGTCAGTTGAGTATCTAGAAACGACGAATAAAAAAAAGAAACGAATAAATAGTGAATTTATAAAAATGGTAGCTAAATAAAGTAAATAAAATCTACGAATTTACTGAGCAAAGAAGAAAACTTGGCCCGTCTCTTGATTAATTTCATCATCTATATGACTTTCAAATACGTCAGTGTAACTTTTCGTCCTAAGCCCCATGAATATATAAGAGGTCTATTAAGCTAGTGGGCCAAGATTTAAGTACTATTTCCTTTGGCTCTTTCTCAGTTCTTGCGTCGGTGATGTGCAACTTTTCTAGGAATAGCAGCTTAATTATTACGATTATGAAGAAGATAATCACAAATAAAAGCAAATTGAATTACGAAAAGACGAGTTATCCACTTTTTGGCAGTACTTATAATTTTCCGAGAACTCCACACGAAAAAGTGAAATGTATACTGATGTTCTTCTTCTCTATTATTGTTTTTCTTTTCTTCTGTTTCTGTCATGCTTTTTATCCTCTTTTTTCTTTACTCTTCAGTGGAATGTGATTTAATTTATCGCAATGGCCCTGAATCGAAACAAATTGTGGTAGACATATGGAAAATGATCGAGATGTTTACAATGTGATCAAGCATTAGATAGGAAAGACGGCTATTGGTCGACGACAGTTCGTTCTCCTCGACTTTGAGATTGTCTCTTCTCTCTCTTACAGTTTCTAGATTTCAGTTGTGCTCTCTTAGCCAGGGGGTTACTGACATCTCGCTGTCACCTGGCCAACTTTGAGTTTTTCCAACAATTTTTAGACCTGGCAAACGACCACCGCTCGCCCGGCGTGCCCGGCAATCCTTAATTCTCTGCCATTGGGTGCCGAGGTACAGTCTCGTATTCTGTTTACATCATAGGTGGATTTACTTGGTACTTTGGGAACTAAAACAAAGATCAAAGTTTCCACAATCCACCCACACGCGTAATGCATCCGTCATAATGAGGTCTCGGCAGACAATCTGTCTGTAACACCGCCATTCAAGTCCCTGGCGCGATCCACTTGAGTATAATTTCAAATGATTTCAAATAGAGATTTCAGAATTTTAGAGGTGAGAATGGATACTTAAAAAATAAAAAGAAGAGAATAATATATCTTTTTAAGTTTTTGAGCTCAAGAGCACATTTTTATGTCTCTCTCTAAATTTGAATCTGTGAGAACTGGGTTACAAAATTAAATCAGTGAAAAATTGTTTCTAATTTGATTCAGTGACCCACTTTTCACTAAATCAAGTTTGGAGAGTTGTCTGCAATTTTTGCATCGCTTCATGAAGAACGAAATGAGAAAAATAATAATAACCCAATAAAAAATATACTTACTGATATTTCCTTAATAAATTAGTCAAAATATGAACACTTTTATCTTGAAGAGGTAGAAGATTGTATTTGAACTGATCTCGAGGGGTACATAACTTCAATTTTCATGATTACAGTTTTGTAATTCATTGCTGTAATTTTAGCTGATCTCCGCGAGTGATTACAGATGACTGCTGTTATTTAAAGTAAACTTAACTTGAACTTAGTACGATTATAACTGTTTCCAGTAATTTCTGAATGATTTATAGTGATTGATTTTTGAGTGATTTCAGGGGATTATAAATGACTTCAGTGACTTAAAGTAAACTTTATAAAATGAATTTAGTATGACTTTTGACTTTAAGTGATTCCTGATGATTTTCGTGTGATTACGCGCAATTGTAAGAGATATGTACCCCACGAATTCACATATCATTGAAGTGGTTTTGGTGTAAAATAGAAAGATCATAAACCAGACGGCATCAAAATTAAATCGGGGGCAAAGTGAACATAAGGGTAAAGTGAACACGCTTTCATTTTTACTACCTTCCTCTTCATTTTTCTTTAGGATCTCGATAATAAGCTTCTAGGCGACGTCGTCTATGGTTTACGAGGGCAAATGCCATTTTCCACTTTTTCCTGATCCAGACAAACCTCGTCTTGTGAACAGTTGCGCCAGGCATAAAACCGCTATCGCACTCATTTCGGATTCACGGGCGTCTGGGAATATCGTGTAAGGTCGAGAAATCGATACATATTTTTCTTCTCGGAGCTCGTTTCTTCATATCGGATATTTTCACCAGATATGCAGACTTTAAAGAGAGAAAAGAAAAGAAAAACGATTCCTCGAAAAAGAATCATAAAAGAAAAATCGAATCAGATTTTCTTACAAACAGGTTTTTCATAACAGCTTTTATGTAATGTTATTCTCTAAATTCAATCCTGATGACGTTTAAACTAATTGAACAGTTGTTACCAACAATACTTTTCTTATAGTAAACAAAAACGTGAAAGATTGAATTTCCTAAACTTCAGCTCAGCCTGGCTCAGCAATTGTCAATAATATAGGGAAAGGTGGTCCTTTCCACAGTAAATGATTAATTTTGAATTTTCTGTATGGCTTCCTTCGAATGAAAATATTTACGAAGCCCTGAAGGCTTGGAGAGTTCGAATAGTTGTTTGCCAAGGAAATCCAAGTTTGTCTTGCTCCCCGTTTTCACTGAAAACCCAAGAGAAATGTTTCCCATCATATTTTGATTCCAGAAACTTGTAGTGTGAGATACGTGGAAGACAAGGAAGATTCGTCATGTAGTTTAATTAGTGGCTCTGGGCGAATATTTCATTATATTCGGTTCAGTAATTCTCTTCTTCTGCCTCTTTTTTTTTTGTAGGTACTTTTTTTTATATGTTTTATGAAAATTTATTATTTTATTCTTAATTCAAGTAGCGGACGCAAATCAAAAAGGAAAAGTAAAGTAAACCAAAGCACAAGGTGGTGGCCACTGGCCATGCACGTATTTATACCCGTTACATGTTACGTACGGTTATGCACATGCAGTCACATTATGCGCACGAGTCGTGTTCCGCGCGTATTTGCATGTTCCTCTCATTCTGCCATCATCAATCACCAAAAGGAATCATTAATAAAAGTCCAAGTTCTGAACCGATTCGTGAGCCTGTAAAACGTGTGGGCCGAGGATACTTGGAGCCACTACTTCAAACAAAAAAAGCAAAAAAACAAGAGTGACAGATATGATTATTGTTGCAAAACGAGTACGACGGCTAACTCGATATTCGAGTTGTTAAAAGATAATTTCTGTCTTGAATGAAATTAAACGGTTTTGCGGATGAGACCATGATTTATTTCAGGAAAAAATATAATACGTCTCCTTTAATTGGATTGGACGTTGGTAGATGGACAAACATTGCGTTATGAATATAGATTCTAGGTAGCGATTTACAAAAGGTTGTGAGAAAAGACGGGGTAGATAAATATAGTGAATATTTGAATTTTCTGTTTGAAAGTATATTTTTTCGAAGCAAACTCTGACAAATTAAAGCAATTTCCACATTTCCAGCATTATCTGGTATTGCGTAAGTTATCGCTAATTGTTATTAATTGTCTCGGTATCATGGTCGAAGGAACACTGACTTCAACTGTCATTTCGTAATGCGGAATGACGTCCGGTCGATGTTGATTTTGCGAGAGACTGCATATCTCGACAGCATCGATATAAATAAATATGTATGGCGTTTGGCACGAAAATCTTGGGGCAGTCCCAGCTTACGTAATGTGTCTTTTAAACCCAGTCTCGGTAGGCGAATCCCTTTTCAACAAATCACAAATACTTCCGCAAAATAAACAAAAATAGAGTCCCTTTTTTCCCTTGAAACAAATTCCTTCCCCGTTCGAACCCCCTTGAAAATTCTCATTGCTAATTTCGCGCGTTGAATTGTTGAACGGATCGCGATTGGAAAAGCCATAAATTCCAGAGAATTTGCGTCGGCTTCCTTCTAAAATTCTTACTGAATAAAAATGTAATCCCTAAATTAAATGATATATTTTATGGCGGAGTAATTGTTTGTAGAAATACAAAAATTCATTCATTCATCATTTGAACGTAACTTCAACCACATTATATTTTAAGTTTAAAAAGGGATTTGTTTTGCAATGTTAGTTTTAGTTTGAAAATCTTGAGTAAAGAGAGGGTAATAAAGACCACGTCATAGAAAGTTTTTTTTACGACAAAAGAAATCAAAACGCATAGGTAGAAAATTGAAGGTGAACAGCCTGTATAATACCTGTTATTTTCATGAGTTTAAAATGTGCAATTTACAAGTCGGTTTAACTGCTGTTCGCACATGTTCAGGTAACCATGCCACGCAGCATAATGTCGAATCATCATCGTGCTTCAATGAGTTTTATTACCTCTCGCGTAAGAAATGCAGCAAAACGGCTAAAATGGTTTACCACTTTATCGTTTGTCTTTATAATATCATTGAAATTTTCACACGTGTTGATTTTCACACGAACTTGAGCAAGACTTAAAACTTGTTTCTTTTGCGCTGCCAACACTACCTGGCCTTGCACTTTACCATTTTTCCAATAAAGCACAGCCGAGATAAAACAGCTTTTATAGAATATAATTAACTTTTAGCTATCACTCGAGACATTCTGTTGTAACATTTTTCATCTCTCATTCCATTTATGTATGGTATATAAATCTGATATCGTTTTCTCTAAAAAAAGATATTTATAGTAGAATATCGACTCTTTCCTATATAGACCATGAAATGTTTTTATTCACCAATAATTATCTTTATCAAACTGATTGAAATATTATTCGCTAAATTCGGATGAATATTGAAAATAAAAGGAATGAATATTGTATTAACACAATCAAAACTCTAATTCCAATACGCTGATTGGAGCTCTCCTCTCTTATTCGGAAAGTTGAAAAATCCCCAACTGACTCATTAAAAAATGAAATATGAAAACAAATCTGGCGTTTTTGCTAAATTAATTGGCAGCATAACGAATCGGGAAACAAAACTCAAGATCCCCTCGAGATCACAAGACAGAATCAAGCCCGAGTGGAAAACTATTTATATAATAAAATAAAAAGTGAGGAAAATTATTATCACGAAAATTGCTTTGAAACCAAAGAGTGAAGGAAATTTTAAAATTGAAGGGGGAGGAAAATCAATAAGCCTGAAGCGGAAAAATCGGTGTCGTTTGTAACTTGTCAAAGGGATGGGATTCAGCGTCAATGAAGTGGGATATATTTGAAGTAATGGATAAAATGAAAAAAAAAAACATTGCATCAGAACTAACGACATTCTCTAACAAATAAAAAACAGGATAGTATAAATAAAAGAAACATAACGTAGAAAATCTGTGGTAAAACGTAAAAAGTGTACTTGGCTGAGTGCAAAGTGGTCATATAGGAAACCGAATCTGTCGAGAAAAGCTGGCGTTACGTTTTTAAGCCTCTTTACTGTTTTATGGATCAGCGGATTTTGCTTCGGCAATTTCTACAAAAGAAGAGTTTTATCAGAAAATATATATGACTAGCAGTTCGTTTTTTAAAGAAACAAAAGAGATAATTGGATTAAAAATAATGCAAAACATTTATAAACTGAATGTTTGAGGAAATTTTTAAGAATATAAGAAAATAAGGAGTGTAAGAAAATATAAAAATAAATTTTTCGTAATATTTTAATGCTTCCTTGAGTGAAAAATAGAATTGTGAATTAGAAGAAAGAAGTTAAGAGCCTCATACACTTAATTTCTCTTTTACTTCTCTTATACGAGTCTTTATGGGGGAATAAATCATATCTTTCCTACCGCCACTCATCGTTCTTGCTCAAAGAAGAGTAATTATCGGATATAATCCCAGGCAAAAATGTTTTCTTCGAATCCCGCGATTAACTTTTCTCTACAAAAAGATGTTCATATTGAGAGAGCAAGCAAAAGAGACTGAAAAATGCTGGGGGAGCGCAATCCTGCACTCAGGACTTTAATCACGGTGAATTACGTCAACGTTTTTTAGCGAAACATTTGTCTACCTTTGTAAACAGACCGACTTCTTTGATACCCGCTTCCTTTTCAAAGTGACGACCAGCGGCACGTACCAACAATAATTAGAAAGGAAGGATAAACATGATACATTCGGGCTCATTTTCGATAAATAATAATGAAATCGGAAGCTAATGTGATGCAAGAGATAATAATTATATTCATATTTTATCGAGATTTAATGACCACGCTCGCATGTGATCACGATTTTATAATCACACTCGTACGTGACCAACGTTTTAATAATTGTATACTGTAACGAATGTGATTAAGATTTTACATAATCTCGTAGTGAAATTTACGTTTTCGCGGCATTAAATAAATGAAAGTTATTTCTAATCAATTGTTCTAAAAAGTTGGATCTTTCTCAAGTTTGAACCACCCTAATTAGAAATACTTCAACTTGAAATTTTAGACAAATCTATATCCCGTAGAAAAATTCTTTTTTGCAATTTAAAGATTGTCGGGTAATTTATTTTTAAACTGCCTAATTGACCCTTTTTATGTAAAATCGTAACAACTTTAATGTTTCATTTTTTTTTAAATTGCAATCAAAATGTCAAATCATCATTCATTTTAATCTTGAGGAAACGAGACTGTATTGTTCAATTGACGTACGGATTATGACTAAAATATAATTAATATCTATAGTCTCTGTGGCAACACTTTGTTTTCACTTGTCACGAAACCTCTCGACAATTGACATTTAATCGATTTCTCTCTCTTATAGTCTCTCCCTCTTTCATTTCCTCCTCACTCCTTTTTCACTATCAATTTATAGAAGCTATTAACTGCAACGTCGTCGGAGGTCAAATGTTATATGGAGACCAGATATATTTAGTTTATACTAACATGTAGAGAACGTTTCCATAACGTTGACATAATCGCTCTCGTGAATACCACTTTACCGAAGAGATGCAATTATTTTCTGTCATATGAGTAAAGGAAAATCGGAGAAGAGCTAAGCGAAAAAGAATTTCAAACTATTTTCTTTTTACTTTAATTTCCGATCTTTATAAATTTTATTCTTTATAAATGATAAAATCTCCAATTTTTTGGTTTGTGGTAATCACTTTTACTTTTATTTTTACTTAAAAAAAAATCGAATATAAATAACACTATTATATTTATTATATAAAACAACTTATGTTTGATTTTCTTATTTAATAGCTTATAAAAAATATAAACCATGCGGCAGAGGTTGTTATTTTTAAACGATAATGAGGTTTTTAACGCGCGAAGTAAATATAATTACTTTTAGCCGCTTGGAGGGGTGATTATGAATATGCGTGCGAGATAAGTTGAACAAGGGGTAGAGCGATAAGCTCTTTCATGAAATATAAATTTTTCTCCCTCCCAGGAAATAATAAGCATTTGCTTCTATAAATTAACTCTCTTCATTGCGCCAAAATGGTCACGCATCATGTTTTGTGATAATTAACAATCCACTTAGTTTCGAATAATATAGCATGGACATTGATATAAACAGGAAAAATAACTTATTTTTCATTTAAATAAATGAACTATCTTAAAAATTTGAATTAACCGATTTGATACAAAGGGCCTTATTTATATAGAATCTTTATCTCGTTCAAGAAAAGCTATTTTACAAGATTTAGTTCATCCACTTGAAGCATTTTTTATCTTAAATTATCCAGAAATTTCAACCGTTAATTCTGAATCCAATGTTTCCTGCGACAATGAAATGCAGAAAACAAAAGTGCTATATTGGGACGTTTGGCCTCTAAGAAAACCTGCGTCACGAGTCTTTTCGATAGCACTTGTGGGCGTATGGCACGTTTCAGCAAAATGGGACCGTACTGATTTACTCGATTGAGGATCAAATGATACCCAAGGGCAGATCCATAACAAACTCGTAACAGCAAAGAGAAGGAGGCGAAGAAGAGATAATGTGATACCTTTTGAATTCGAGTGACCAACATATATCGACTCTTCGAGTTAGGGAGTGAAAAGAGAGGAGAGAAAAGGGAGAAAAGGATAAAGAAAAAAGGAGCGAGAAAAAGGAAATGTTCAAGGAAGAGAAAGAGGAAAGAAAAGAAAAGAAGAAAAAAAACGAAAAACGAGCAAAAGAGGATCAAAACCGGTTTCTTCTCTCATCTCGTTTGCCGCCAGCGCCAATCAGGGAACTAGCTTTAGGGTTATACAAGGAGCAATCAACCGTAGATCTTCTCTGACCTAGGACAAAAACGAATTGTCACTCCGAAAATAAGACGCGTGACTCACGCTTTCTCATATTCAATTATACTCTTTTGATTCGACTGTATAGGACGTATCGACTTCTGTTATTATTAAAAGTATCACCTATTGATCGACTTTTACAATTCACTAAGAAAAACATCGATGATAATAGAATAAATTGTGGGAAAAAGACTGTATCGACGTATCGAAAATGACGTAAACAGAGACAGAGTTCTATAAAGTTTTAGAACAATGTGCTGACCACCAGTCGAGCCACGTCATCTCCTGTGGTGCGGCAGCTGTTGTACGCAGAACGCTACAGTATTTTAATTGTTCAGTTCAATTTAATTAAAGTATTTTAGTTGAGACAATGCTAAACAAGGATTTATCTCTAGAAATATTTTGATATCATTTCAAATGTCTTCAAATCTCCAGAAATCCTGCTTCATTTGATTCATTTCCAAGTCAATAAATACATCGAATACGTATAACATCATGCATTCAGATTTAAAGCATTTCCAGTTACTTTTTCACTTTTCATAAACTCCGGAATTGAAAAATGGCTTGGCAAAGCAAAACATCCATTATTATCGCATATTTTCGTAGAAAAAATTTCAAAATTTTCATCAAATCTCAATATTGAATATTGCGGAAAGGATTCCCCGAATTTCCCCCTATTCTGAAAACCAGAACGTTTTCCAATAAAGAGTTGAAATATGAAATAAATCAAATTTTTTACATTGAAAAATCAGAAAATATCTCGTTTGTTGAATAGCGCCACCGTAAAATATTAATAAGGTTAAATGATGTTATGTTTTTTGGTCTAATGTTTTTTTCAAATATTGTCAATATTGACTTTTTTTCAGAACATGAAAAAAAACTCAATATTGATAATATTTAAAAAGTCTCTTGTAAGATGATATTTTCCAGAAATAGTAATTGATAATTGTTGATAACAATTATATGATTGATGCAATGTTTTTTTTCTCCACAAAATGCAAGCACCAAGCTCGCAAAACAAATAAATTATTGAAGAAATAAATTGCCGATGGTCGTGTGATTTTTGATCTTCGTGTATTGTATGTTTACAAAAAGCATGATAATAAGTGGGTATCATTTACGTTGTGGAAGGTTATTTAAAAGTGGGATTGTCTGGAATAACAGGAAAATTATGAATAAAAAACAGAAATTGGTTCATTGAACTTTCTTGAAGCTATATCTCATTTCGCTATTATTAATTTTTTATAGTTTGGCAATCTTTAGTTTTAAAGGATTTAAATAATTCCAAATTATCAGAAAATGCTCTTCGAAATCATTGGGATCTCTGATTGGATCTACTTTCACTCCATTTGTTGTGATAAGAGAATTGAATGCTGTCAACAGCACTTTTGCAAACAGAGTGTTGCATGTTGCATCATTGAAGTGTGAAGGATCCAATTTTGGAACATCCTGTGTACAAAACGTGTGTGCTGAAAGTATACAACCTCTTCTCCCACCTCCCTTTACCCTCTTCTTGCACTTCAATCACTCCCCAACCCCCCTTTCACCCCTCTCACTCTATTTCTCTCCGCGAAAGATCTCATTTTAGATCTAATTTTAGATTGTTTCCCACTCCTCTTCAGTTTCCTGTACGCGAATTCGCGAGGACTCGCGCGTTTGTGTAAACCCCACTCGACGACAGCGAGCAGTGCTGTCGCTCGTCTTCTTCGTTATCGTCGTAATTTCCGGTTTCTCAACGTTACTACCGCTTATTTCCATGATCCAAAGACCAGGACGAGGAGACGTCTTCGCTCTAGACGTTTGTGCATGGATACTCCCAAGATCCAGAATTCAGACCCACTTTTAAAAACTCTTCTATAGTTATTTCCGAAGATCTGTCAAGGATCTTCTACAATTGTCACTTTGAACGAAGATATTTTATGATTACGAAACATCGTAGTCTGTTTTGTAGCTTTTGGATTTTGGCTAGAAAATTAGTTCCGTGTTACGTTTTACTGAAGCATTGGCGTTAGCTTTTGAAAAGTCGTTTTTAGAGTTTTAAAACAACAATAAAAGGCTTGGGTATAATAGTATGTAAATTTTATTTTGAATATGACTGGGAAGGTTAGATATATTCGGATTTTTTATTATTCTCAAGCTGTGAATGGCGCCAGTTCGTAGAGTTGTAGAATGCCATATAAAAGATATATATTGAAATCGTTTCCGTTGTTATTTGCAAATTTCATTAAAGGATAGTTTTTGACAAAGTCAACATTGTAGAATGACCTTAAAAAGCATCCTAATAGGTGCCTCCAACATCTCGACGAAGACAAGTCGAGAAAGGGAGATAAGGCAGAAGGAAGATTAAAATACAAAATATGCATATTTGAAGATCTCATTTTCTACCACATTTTTCATATTTACATCCATCCCTTGAGAATAATATAAACCCCATGAGCTCAAGTCATTTTTTACGAGTTTAAAATGATTCTTTAATAAATAGTATCTATCTATAAATTAAATGATCAAAGTACATTAACTTATACAATCCAAGGTTGCCTTCATAGCTTTCCTTATTTTTTAAAAAATGAGAAAAATTATACTTAAAAATCAAATATTTACCTTTTCTGCTTTTATTCAAGCTCATATCTAAATTTACAAAATCTATTTTGAGATTATTCGAGTCACACCATCTCTCTTGCTCTCCTTCCTGCCGAAAATAATTAAGAGTACTGACCTACCACAAATTTCGCAAGTCAACGAATTCTAAGGAACAATTTTTTCATGAAAATTAATTTAACTGTAGAAATTAAATTCAAATGAAAATTTAAGCTTTAGAACCCCTATTAACAAGTTTAAAATCTTTTTTTAGAGTTTTAATAAAGTGTGATCCAAGAAACTATACAAAAATTAGAGAAGGGTCAAAACCTCAAATCCCTGAATAATATATCCAAAAATAAATATAGGGTAAATAAGGTTTAAAATGCAAGACTCTCACCCAAAAAGGCCCAAAATAAAGTCAATATAAGGTACAAAATATACGACACCTCAAAAACAGAAAGTTAAAAGTAAAGAAAAATGTTGAAGCCCATTTTAAAAGTATTGATAGTTACGGAAATTGGAAAATAGCAAAGTTTTACTACTTTCTAAATAAATGGCATTGAATGTGGTCGTTTTAGTTGATTTATATATGGTAATTAGGTAAATTAGTTTCCCCGGAGATAGGTAGGGTATTCAATATAAACTTCTTACTTTCCTGAGTCAATGGCATGTTCTCTCTTCCTTTAGATTTTCAATCACTTTAAACCTTTTACATATCACATGCTTTTCTGATGTGAAAACCGGTAAGTTATAAAAAGCGGTCGTAAATTCTAAGGAATAAATATATAATGATAGACTCTTTTGTACAAGAATACTGAATCTTGTTTTGACAAAGAAGAAAAAGTTTTTATTAATTAAATCTCACCTATAAAGTTGTAGATGCTTCCACCTATGTTCTCACTTGCAATATATTAAGTTTTATTTTTAATTCATAATCACTTTCCTGTAAAATATAGGAGGGTGATTGAGGGTAATTGCTTTGAGGAAGGGTAACGTTTTATAACTAGTTTACGATTTTTTGTTGTCTTTCATCAGTTCCTTATTCGCTAATTACAATAACTTTCAGTTTTCCTTTTTCATAAATTTGAAAACCTATTTTATAATAATGAAACTGTTTTAAAAAGTGACATTTTTAATGGACAAAGAGTGACATTCAAGTATTTTAAAATTGGTCAGAAGGAAAATAAATCTTTCTGACCATTATGATCGACAGAAAAATCGAGACTCTTCGACACACCTTAGGATCATGAGCATGGTCACCCACTGAGATTGGAAAACCGGTTAATGGATCGTAGTGACCATGCACATGTCCTTTCTTCTCTTCCTGTACCGAGAGACTCATTGGCAAACTGCTGTGACTGAGCAAAAAATAAAAAATAATATCACTTACTCTGCAAAATTGTTTTTTGATCCACATCAAGTGCCTATTGTAGTTTCAAACTTTTAATATCTTATTATAAGTTGTGCCGAATGATTTAGATAATTGCAGAGTAAAAAAGTCCGTACTAAACTACTACTACTACTAAACTTTCTAACGTCAAATATGATTATTTCTTTTTTAACGAGTCACAAAGTTATTTCATACATTGAGTATTGTCAAGGGAAGAAAAGCAATGGAAGTTCCATATGAAATAAAAGAAAAGAAAAAGATTCGGTATTATAGGTTTTGGCATTGACTGGTATCCGCGATATTTTTTTCTCGAAAAGTTCGACGACGAGCCATTGGGAGTATCGCAAACGAAGTATCGAGATATAACCATGCACTCGGAGATTCGAGCCACGTTCGTTTAGCCGAGATTTTAGGGCACCTAACGTATACAAAGTGAAAAACTTTTCCCATAGAGAAGCCCCCCAAACAAACGCCCCTGACTTCCGCACAAATATTTATCTCGCCACTATTTTGTCCAACTTTACTCGTTTGAAGAAATAAGTCGAAATAGGCTACAATACTGGGATAAGAGTGATCGGTTTTACGAGACCCATCCGACCTTCGATACACAAAGTGAAGTTGGATCTTTACAGGAATTTGCACTTAACGTTACATTATTCGATAATGAGCTTAAGTCCTTGGCACTGGGGAGGTCCAAAAATAAAAATCAAGAGTTTACGTGATTCCGTTTTAGTGGAACTTTTCTGGAAAACTCGACATTAATGAAATATATCTCTAACTTTTCATTACATGGTTTTAAAATAAACACCTTTTAAAAATAGAGCATTGGAGATGGGCCACGCTATCAATATTCTTCAAGGCTCATAAAACCCGTAAACATTCAGGAAGAATCTCAAAATCTCAAGGGACATCTCATGATGATTGAAATAAAGTGTGGTAGTTCGTAATTCTTCTCAAAAGTAAATCTAACATCGCACCATTATATTATCTTTCTTTTAAATCAGGGAGACCTTTTTAGTTAAATTATCTTTTGTCTATACTACCTACATTATTATCTCTTATGGTATATCTTAGAAAAAGAAGCTTTTTTAGAAAACGAATACGTTTTGTGGACCACACTATTTTGTATATTCTATAAACTATAGATATGGTGGAAGGTATTATAGCTCGAATTAAAGAGAAAATCTGTGTACTTGGAGCTTGAATTGTCTTTATTTAACTTTGCTACCCTTGGTTCCAGAGGGTTTCCTCGGCTATTTATAGTTGACATGTATGTATATATAAATAACCGTAAAAAATACACGACTGACCTTGCGGAATATATATGTCAGGCGTCAAACGCCTGTCGCTGTCAGGACTGGCCATATTTCTTCAGTTATACGACTGTCAAGTTTAAAGTTCGAAAGAGAATATTCTGAAAAATATTCTCGATTAATATTTCATAGGAGCATTTATGAGAATTTTACTGAAAATCTATTTGAATTGATAGAACTTGCTTAGCATGTAAATAGGATTCACATGAAATTTTAATTGAATGACTTTAGGACTTTAACTTTAACTTTCAAGACTTACAATATTTATTCATCTAGGTTGTAAGCACTATCTTATTCTTGCCCATAAGTTTCTATTTTTTTTTGTCTCCTGAAAGAAACTTCGAACATGAGCTAATAAATTAAGAGTAATGTCGTGCGCTATTTTTTTCAATATAAGATCTTTCCCTTAACTTTAAAAGTGATCTTTATTGTGACCTTGAACTCTTGATAGCGTTACCTAGACTTTTTTGCGAAACTTTAGTATCAAACGACCTTAACCTGGAATGGGATAAAAATTATGGCAACTTCTGGAAATTGATTAGACTTTTTTTTTTCCCCTAGTATATTTTCTTCAGTATGGGATTTGCATAGTGAAACTCTTTCGGATAATTTAGAGGAATATAAAACGCGAATTCTGATTTGGGGATGCGAATCACGAACTTCGGTCTTCAACGTTAAAACTTTATGTCACGTTCAGAGGAGATGAGAATTTTATTAGCGAGGTAGTAAAGCCCCGTGTGATGTAATTTCTTTCTTTCAAAATATAGTCACTTTATACATTATCTTTCTTATTAAATGTCAAAGTTTGAATGTTTGTTTCCGGATATTCGCCAAAGTCTCGTGAAATTATTTAATGTTTCGAAATTTACCATATTATCTTTTGATCTCATGTTCAAAATATTCTAAGAATGATTTTTTGCACAAACAGTATTTCTGAAGATATAATGTATTTAAGAAATACCAATCAGAAGCAAACTCGCGCTTAAAATCAACATCTACCTCTGTAGATAATTTTCAGTTTAAATTCATGAATGCTCACACAAATAAAGTTAAGATATTTCGCGATAATAATAAAGATACATTTTTTCATTTGCGGTAAAATCGCACGCCACTATTTAAATGTTTATAGGTAGTAAATGACAATTACATATATACGTGATTTCGCGTACTAGAATCGCGTTTATTTAAAGAAGAAATACTATCACTATCACCATTCTCTGGAAAAGGCGTACCGAGAGGTTATCGCCCGGAAAAATAAGTTTCGTAAGCGGCATTACGAGAGGCGATACTACTAGCAGCTACTAGCCTGAGTAAAATACGCATACGTATGCACTTAGGTACAGTTTGCAGCATTAATTTTCACAATAACTGCCTTGCGAAAGTCAGAAAATCAATGGCTCCATAGAGCAGATGAAAATCGGTTTATAACAGGGTCGAATTGGCATCGAAAAGTGATCTGGGAAAAATACACTAGACCGGCCCACTTCCCTCCCTCCCTCCCACCCACCTTATTAAATAAAACTAGAAACTGCCCTTAAAACATATTTTGGGATGAGTATAAAAGCAGATATTAATCGTTTTTGTATGTTCAGATTGCATATTTTAAACTACTTCCAAATTCAACTCAATTTTTTTCATCAAACATGGGTTTTTCCAGGTTTTCCACATTACTAATTCGGGCCTGGTTTATGACAAACCTAAAAACATTATATATTTTTTTTTTTTTCCAATTAGCGAAATTTGGTCGATTAGCATAAGGATAATGAATAAGTTACCCATTAGACATTTATTCCTTTATATAAATGGTTTCAACAAATTAACTTGACAACGGCCATACCACGTTGAAAACACAAGTTCTCGTCCGATCACTTAAGTTAAGCAACGTTGGGCGCGGTTAGTACTTGGATGGGTGACCGCTTGGGAATACCGCGTGCTGTTGGCATCCTTCTTTTTTATTTTTTTTCTCTCTTTTTTTTTACATATTTCGTTGTTTTTAAATTTTTAAAATAAATTTATGTCAACTTTTTCAATATTTTTTTATTTTAGCAGCAATTGAATTTATACGCGAATACGCACACTCATAATGCAAGAAGTATAGTAACATAGTTATTATACCTTATACAGTATACACTATACACGTGTATATTGAGAGAAAATTTATAGCTGAACTAAAATAAAAAATTTAGTATAGAAAAAATTAAATAATAACGTTTCGAAAATATATTCTCTACGTAAATGGTTTGAACTATAAAACTCGACTATAGAGAATTCTATTTTATAGATTTTCAATCCTTTGAAATTACCACATATAGGTAGTTTTAAGTTAACATTTCGACAACGGCCATACCACGTTGAAAACACAAGTTCTCGTCCGATCACTTAAGTTAAGCAACGTTGGGCGCGGTTAGTACTTGGATGGGTGACCGCTTGGGAATACCGCGTGCTGTTGGCATATCTTTCTTTTTTATTCTTTTTCTCTCTTTTTGTTTTAGATATTTTGTTGTGTTTAAATTTTTCAAATAAATTTATGTCAACTTTTTCAATATTTTTTTATTTCAGTAGCAATTGAATTTACGCACACTCATAATTCAAGAAGTTATGTAGCATAGTTATTATATTCCTTATACACTTATATTGAGAGAAAATTTATAATTGAACTGAAAATTAAATTAAATTTTTTATCCTAAAATTAAAATTTCGACAACGGCCATACCACGTTGAAAACACAAGTTCTCGTCCGATCACTTAAGTTAAGCAACGTTGGGCGCGGTTAGTACTTGGATGGGTGACCGCTTGGGAATACCGCGTGTTGTTGTCATTCTTCTTCTTTTTGTTAAATTTCGTTACTTATTGAAATTTTTTATAATTTGAAAATTATAATTTATTACAAACGATTATTTTAGCTTTAAAATTGGTATCGAGCATTTTCCAAGCTCTCATTATCTATTCGACAAAAATTACATAAGCCTTACGCTGATTATAATTTATCTTCATGATGAGAAATTTCACAATTATTATGTATTATTATCTCAATAGTAATGCAAAATGAAATCTAGAAACACGTACGTATTATTGAGTTTCACTCAGTTTTATAGAGAGGAACTGTCACCATTTAACTTTATTTTCCAATTAGAGAAATTTTCGCGGTTTGCGTGCGGGTATTGAATAAGCTCGTTGACATTGAGATTTTAGCGCATCTTTTTGAGTCATAAGTGTCTTTTCAGGTGTCGGAGTCGACGAAGGTTGACTTCAGTAATTTACATGATATACCCGGCGGAGGTCGCAAAATTCAAATTGAAACGCGATACACTCGTGATGTGTCTTGCAGTTTGCACAGTTTTGCGATGTCACGTGACTACACGCATGTGAGATTTATTTTATACGCGAATGTGAGCAAGCACTCATCAGGCGTGGGTGATTCCTGTTCTTCATGTCGACTCAAAGTTTCGCGAAGCTTCTGAGAAACGAAATAAAAGATGAGAAAGGAAATAAAAAATGTTCTGTTCAGCTCATATGACATAAAAGCTGGTGTAATTAGATAAGATAAGCACTTGTTTTTCATTTCCATGCAATAGCAATCTACATTTATAGAATGCAGTTTCTTGAAATAATTTCCTTATCATTGACTTTGAAACTAATCTACAACTGTTTTTTTTTCTTTTTTCGAATGTTTTTTTTATTAACTTTAGGAGATATTTAAAACGGGAAGTAAAATTATCTTGATCAGTATAAAGAGAGCAATGAAAGGGAGCCTGAATTTAATTAAATCAGCAAAGCTTTAAAATCGAGAATAGATAAAAGATTGATTTTATCACCGTTTAATTCTGTTCTTCGAAATGGACACATAAATTTTGTCATTTCGAAAACTGATTTCGTTTTCATGATTTCCGCAATTATCCCCAATGAAATATAACGTTCATTCGTGAAAGATAAAATCGATTATGAGTATATGGCCAAATGCGAATGTGTTGATATCAATTATTGCAATTAATCGAACTGGCGCGCGTACTAAAGCCCGAAGCCGCCTGCATTATTGATTATAATATCAATTGAACTCTTTTATCAAACTCAAATGTATTTATAATATATATGTACGCACGTGTGCAAAACTATGTGCCTATAAGCGTTCTCTTCATTCGATATTGCTATTAGTACCAGTATGTAAATGAATAGAGGCAGACAGATGAGCGAAAGAAATTTAATTCAAATACAATTACAACACAAACGTTAAGTAAATTAAAATCTCGGTTAAATATATTTAAATCTTGCAAATTTGATCTCACTCTGCAATTGTTGAAATTATGATTAAGAAGGGTTTGAGTCAAGGATTAATATAAATCCTGCTTATTGTTATACATTTGTTGGGGCTTGGGGCGATTTGTGTTGTCATAGGAAAACCACAAACTTGTACCTAGCCTCATAGAATCAAGAGACACATTCTGCAACATTCCATCGAGAAGAGCAAATCCTGACGACTCCACATCAACCTGTCCTTTACAATGGAGCGGATTACCCTCCCGTGGTCTTTTTCCACCCCCGCTTGGGGACTATCGATTTCCAACTCCGATTGTCTATTTCGAAAACCGAGGGCGTTTCACAAGCCCAACAAAAGGATTGGCGGAAAACGACCTGGCTGAACCGTATCGGTTTCAGAACTCCGTGTTCGCAGGTGAATATTTCCAATAGATTGACACCTGTTTCAATATCTCCTGAGGGTGTCAACGTCGACAAAGTCAAAGCCGAGTTATTTATTCCGTTCTTTTAGGGGTCTAAAAATCTGTTTGGCAAATGTTTCATATACAGATGATTTAAAAAAACAATAAATATTAGTATTTACTTCAGGTGATTTGAATACTGAAATTAAAAAATAGGTCGTAATCGATTTTATAAATCGATATACTTTTTTCATCAAGGAAATTAATTTCAAATTAAAAGCAATTTAGGTATGAAAATTTAGAAGAGGAGTTATAGATGCATGATCAAACACTTGATTGATGATAGGATTTCGTTTCAACTAAATTAAAGCTTTACCCCTGCAAATATAAAGTTGAACAAGGAAAAAACTTCTATCGCCTCGCATAGAATCTAGTTTCTACTTATAGCTTGAATTAGCATTTCAAATTCAAACTCACGTACGCTTGTGTTTACTCGAAGTAAACTTTATTTTCTCGATACACAGTCATATTAAAAGCAAAAGCAATTACATGTGAAATTGAATAAAGGCCGCAAAAGTAAATAAGAAAAAAAGCATGCACATCCCTGCTCTCTCATGCAAACCTGAATCAGTGAATTTTTCGCTGTTTGTAACAGTAAATATGATACTTTCTCTGAATCAAGGAATTTTATTAAAAAATCATCGAGAAAAGTTAGTGGCGTATTTATATTTTTCACGCATGCACATTGCCCGTTTTGCCTGTTAAATATGCTTGTTTGGCATCCTCTCTGTGTTTCCGAAGTTTCGCTTTATTTCTAAAAAGAGTCTTTTGTAAAGGTTTTTGTTGCTTGAAAAAGAAAGTGAATTTTAAACTAAAAACAATGTCAGTTTCGTAGGCCAGTTTGCACGCAGAAAAATAATTGTTGAATTTATGCTTTTTCCAGTTTTCCTTACTCGATTATTAATTAATTAATCAAAAAGTTAATCATCTTTCTTTCACAACTTACATTCATCAATCTAACATAAGTGTACCTCGAAAGTTCTCGTATTAAATATATATATGTACATGAGTAATTACTTCACCGTACACCCGCATGTTTATTCATTAACACGAGTTAAGCAGATTGCGCGATCAGTGAACAAACAGAAAATTTCTGAACAAATACAACAGTAGTAGAATATTTATATCTTAATATGCAATTCATTAATCCAAACATTCATTTAAATTAGAATATTAAATTCAATTAATAAAGTATTTATAACTCCTTCTAATTTATATATGCTTACAAACGATTGGTAATACTAAACATAAATTGCTGCCTCTTATTTTTATCCACAATAACTAATTCCTCTTAATTTTCTTCACTCTTGGACAGGAGTAAGAAATCTCCAATTGTCTTATGCCTTAGTTGCCTTGATCCTGACCGAGAAAGACAAGCCACCTTGTTTTCATTTTTTTTCCCCACTTCAGTTAATTTACACGTAACGTTCGAGTTTCTTTACAAGGATCGAGAACTTACGTGACTCTCATCACGTTTCTGATGGAATCAGTGGAATCAATAGAATCTTACATACTTGCATTGCCGTTGAAAAAATGCCTTCGCTCTTTCGAGTTAACTCTGTAAAGATATACTTCAAAAAGGACACTTGTCTGGAATCCTGACTTTTAAGTTCTCAATAAGGCTCTGTTATTTGGTATCCCTTTCTATTTAATTTGTTTGCTTCATACTTCAAGATGGAAAAAAAATTCATTTGTATTGCAACATTCTGTCATATTTTATTTATATTTTTATTGACTCTCGACTATTGATATTCTGAAATTTTATATCATTAAATTAAAAACCACTAAACTCAAATAAAAGGAATTATATATAAGAAAAAGGATACCTATTATGAATTGAAAAAAGGTATAAAATCATTAATTAAATTTCCATAATGGATTCGACTCGAGTTCAAAAGAAGATTAAAAAAAAGTCGAATGACTAATGAAACAAGAATAAATTTTCTCGGCAATTGCAGATTAATAAAACTCCCACGTCGAAAGATAAATTCAATGTTAAGAGTCAAAAGAAATGTTTTGCAGCTTGCTCTAGAAAATAAAAAAATAAAGGGTTAGAAAATAATTTGAATTGGGGGTTAGGAAAAGAGTGTAAAAACGGGAGTGAGAGAAGGGTGGTTAAAACGAGGGGGAGGAGGTGAAAAAAGAGATTGAGAAAGAGGTTGGAAAATGACATTGGAAGAAAATTAAGTCAAAAATATGTTCTGTAAAAATTGTAGAATTAGTCCAGGAGTTTTCCACGGGTACCAAAATAATAAAAGATTTCTATAACTTTTCAATACTAAATGCAAACGAGTCTTGTAATTCTCGATAATGGTCTAGGAAAAATAGTTTTGTATCTACTTAGTACTTACTATACAAAATTTAAGTAAGAAGTGAAACTCAGTTCACGACGAATTGTAGAATAGTTATAAATGTTTCTAATTCAGTTCTAAAGAATATGTATAGGACCATCGGTATAGGTCCATCGTACAGTTCTATTGGTCTATTAGGTGAATGGATTAAGTCGATTGATGGAGAAATTATCAGCATGATAAGATCATCCTAATGCCGAGTTTTGATGAAAAGTAAGGTCTTCTATTGTTCCTATGACACTGTGAGGTGTACCCCTATTTTCAATTGATGACCCAGATAAAACATGCACTTCTGATGGTGTCATTTCATGAACGCAATGGGCACTATAAGTTATGACAATGTCAGGTATAGCAGTATGCTACCTGTACAATCCACCTGTCCCCTCACTTGAACTTGAACAATTTAAGGGGTAGACTCAAGATTCACTGGTAATATTAATTAACCGTTTCTGTCGGATGTGAATACTGAATATCCGATATTTCATCTAGAAATATGATTAATATTATTCTCTCATCAGTAGCCTTTTTTTAAATATTCATGACAAGTACATTTACTGCGAATATAATTTCACTTATTATTTTCTTCTGCATTCATTCCCATTAATCGTTGTGAGCAAATGCCAAAAAAAAATGAAGAGACTCATTTTCTGAAGTTTCACGGATAAAATGAAACACTTCAGGGGAACAAATTTACTCTATTCAGTAAAGCCACAGAGAGAGAGATGATAAGAGTTATTTGAAAACATTACAAATAACATACCGTTTTATATCAACTATCGGAGATTGTGAAAAAAAATTAGATTGATGTAAGTAGTTTTAAATCAACATTTCGACAACGGCCATACCACGTTGAAAACACAAGTTCTCGTCCGATCACTTAAGTTAAGCAACGTTGGGCGC
>JAUESI010000038.1:13071220-13085383 GCA_032275145.1 Synergus laeviventris | reverse complement strand
GTTAGTACTTGGATGGGTGACCGCTTGGGAATACCGCGTGTTGTTGTCATTCTTCTTCTTTTTGTTAAATTTCGTTAATTTTTGCAATTTTTTATATTTTTCAAAATATTATTTATGACAAACGATTATTTTAGCTTTGAAACCATAATTTTAGCTTGAAACCAAAAATTTCATAAACATTATGCTTACATTATTTATCTGGATCGGAAATTCCTCAATTTATTATCTACCATTTTTTTTCTAAATTGTAATTCAGAATGAAATCCAAAAACATACACGCTTGTGTAACGAATAAGATTTGTGCATTTCATATGTATAATTTCGTAATTCACTTGTGCTTGAACAAAAGACGATAAAGTTGATGTACTCAGGATGCATTTTGTAAGACGAAAAACAAAATATAGTTTTTTCTTCGCTGACTAATTACTAATTTGTTCACGTAGTACACGCGAGAGTTCATCGAACTTAATTTGTTAGGAGGGCTCGCGTGAGAGACAAATGATTCCAGAGTGCACTATAATATTGCGCTAAACTAATTTCCCCATCATTAATGTTGCCGTTACTTCCACCGGTTACCTCGTACATGTGCGTTGCATTGTTTTTTAATGTTCGACCGAGCGAAATTGCCCCTGGACTCGCATGGTTCTTTCATTATCACGATTATAGGGAAGTTATAGGGACTTCAGTTGCTACTGGACTTTTCGGTGCGTGCTTACACTTTTATTTTTCTTTGCACTTATTTTGTGTATTAGATATTGAAATGTGAGATTATGACAATTAGGGAGTATAAGAAATGTCAAGATGAAGCCAATGAAAACGGGATTCTGTTTTTCTCGACTCCTTTTCATGAAATCTTATTTCTTAAGTAAAACGTTCGTTTGATTTGTATTTGTTTATTCTTCTGGGGAAGAGAGGAGTGTGAACGAGGAGATAGTGGTTTAAAAACGATGATCAGTGGGCGCCCAAGTAGCAGTAATTGCGACGAAGAGCCAGTCAATTTCAGTACCCGCCAATAGTAATTGACCTATGAACCAGGTTCAAAATAACCCACAGAGAGGGGTTGTTCATCTCGGAAATTGACGTTACACTCACGTATAACTCGCCACTTGCCACAGTACCATTCGTAGCTCACGCTTAATACATACAGTCAAACACAATTACACAGTACACACGGATGCATAATATATATTCAGAGAGGCCTTTAAACTTCTATTCAGAAACTATATATTCTTACAAACAAGATTCCAGTAGCCAATTTCATTTTCATGGTCACTGTTTACTTCCTTATTTAATCATTCATTGAAAATTACTGTTCATGAGTTGTTACTCATTTACTTAATTGTCATTACATTTTTTAACCATAATTTAAAAATTTAGCATATATCGAAAATCCAATTGGGAGCTCTTTATTGAAGGATTTGCCCCTGAAAAAGATAAACAGCAACTTTAGATAGGTAAATAGAAATAATAATGTCATAGTGACATATAGGGAAACTATATTTATATCATTTATGTATCAACGGCAGCATGCCTGCTTATATCCGACATACATTTATGTGGAAGTATATGTCAATGTATTGGCACTTGAAAGATGGTACATCACTTTTGAAAAGGTTTGACAAACAAACCATAAAACAGTATTCCAGCTAGTAACTCAATTATCAGATGACCTATATTTATTTGTATGCTTAAGTACAAGTAAATATATGTGAAGATTATCACTCGCAGATTCTATTTAACTTCATTAACTATAAGCAAATAGAACAAATCTTCAAGTCCTTCGAATTATGTTCATATCCACGGTGAACATTCTCAAAGTGAAAACTAAAAAAAGCAGAATTAAATTTTAAAGTATAAAAAGTAGTCATTTCAATTACCACTAAAATATAGTCTTCATTAAATCTCGAATTTACAAATCTACGAAGATCAAAGCATTCAAATTGAAAAACAATTAACCTGAGATTTAGTGTGATTAGATTACGCGTTCTTTAATCTCTTGCCGAATTGAAGTTTGAGTTAAGATCAATTTAAATTTCTTTCATGTGCATACGTTTATGAATGATTTTTTCTTCCTGATGATATTTCAATTTATAAACTTTCCCTTTTACAAAAAGGTAGAATTACGAGCATATATTATAAAATCATGAAAGTGAAAGGTTCATCTACCACCCTTGGAAATATGTTCCCCACGATTGAAATTGCCAATCACATTTACAGTTTTATATGAAAAATATTGAATGAAAATTGACGAGGAGGTAAAATTGTATGCAAAAATGAGCACCAAATGTCATCTGAAATATTAAATATGAAATACAATAGTGCTTTCAATGCAAATTGCTTTCGTTACCCTCAATTTTAAATTATCTTTGGAAATTCCGTTTCGATTTATCTCTACGAAATGATAAGATTATCATCGTCCTAGAGTGTGATAAGACAATAATGCTCGATATTTTTAATCCTTAAAATAGATTGCATACACGTTCTTCCTTAATAGTTAATATGATAGAAAAATTGTTCATATTTCATGACAATGTCAATGAGGTTAATCAGTAAAAGATTAATAATTCCATTAGTAAAAAGGACAAGCTCAATGAATTGGTAAATACTTACTAAATATAAATTAGTAACACTATTCAATGATCAAATATCTTGAAAATTTTTAGACCCCTTAAAGTTTCGTAAAATCTTTAAAATTTTTAAAAATCTCATTAAATTTCTTAAAATTACTAGAAACCCTTTAAAATTCCCTGAAAACATTTTTAGATCTCTTAAAATTTCGCAAAATCTTATAAAAGTTATAAGAATCTTTTCAAATCGCTTACAATTCTATAAGGAACTTAAAGATCACCTTGAGTTTTTTAAAATCCCTTAAAAATTTTTTTAAATCTCTAAAATTCCTAAAAACCTCATGAATTTTCTTAAAATTATTATAAACCCCTTAAAATTCTATGAAAAAATTGTTAATTCATTATAATTCTTAAAAATATCTTAAAATTTCATCAAATCTTTTGAAACCTATAAAAATATTTTAATTAAGTAATTTTTACACAATAAACGTTGAAAGAAAATATAAATACGATTCCGAATAGTATTTAATCTGTTGTAGATATGGGTTGATTAATGAACACGATATAAGACGTCGTATAATGTTTCATTCTATTTTTAAGATTAGTTATCAGATTTTAATAAAATTTGACGGATTGAACATTAAAAACTAATTTTTTTTCATGTCATGCATTTTTTAGTACATAGAGCGGAGATTTTTATACCGAATTCTATATATTGATATCTCGATTTCGTCCAAAATCATGTACTTAGGTATTTTGAAAATAGGTATAATTGAATTTTTTCATTGTTGAGTTTTGAATCGAGAAACGCGATTTGAAGACGGAGAAAAATCTCTATCGATTGTTGAACTCATTTAGAATTCAAAGAGCAAAAGTTGAGCTACCGGTTGAAAGCGAGAACTTAGGTTAAAAATCCTAACTCTGTTGAGTCAAAGTGAACATTTCAGTCACGTAACTCATGAACTTTCTTAATGGAGTACATCGCCTAAGGTGGCGTCGCGTCGCCGAAGATAAGCGAGGACGAGGGGCAACCATTACGGCAAGCTCGTTCGAGTTTAGTAATCGCTCTCGTACCGAATTTCACAAATACGAAGATTCCCCTCTGAGCTTAGATTCCAGAATACAGTTTAGTTTGGTCCTGGAAATCCTTTCCGATCTTTTAAAGTTCCCCAATCTACAAATATCTTTGAAACCCATTCCGTATTTCCGACTGGAGAGCTTCAAGATAATAATGGGCTATTTAATTAGACCAGTCTCAATCAGCACAAATTACTGTGAAACTCTCAACATTTTCGAATTGTGAAATGCGGCTATTATTTTTATAGATCTATAAATTAGTGCATACTTTTTTAATTGCACCCAGAATTATTCACTAGCAATATTTTAATGTACTCCTGCATCATTTATAACTCAAATACTGAGCATCAGGATTAAAGAAACGCTTGAGAAAAAGAACTTGATTTTAATTCAATGAACAATTTTATTCTTTAACGAAATAAAAAATTTATGGCACAATGAAACGAAAAACCACTTTCCTTCAGACGCTGGCCTACTGCTGGCCTTGTGAACCAACACACTAGCCCAATTCACCACTGATCGTAAATGCTAAATCAGTATTTTAAATTCGGCATTGTGTACTCGCGTGTCTAAAAAAATGACCGCCACGTGCGTTATATTATAAACTTAAAGATTGCCCATTCGCTACGCGGAAGCATTTTACACGTAACCTTCGAATAAAGCGCAAAGCAGTGAAGCCATGTGTCGTCGACTTGGCGCTGTTGATCACGTGATGAACCATTTTTATTCCATCACTTAGGCAGACTCAAAAATAAACTTGAAACGATATTTACTATCCGCCAAGTCGTCAAGCAATATTTTTAAAGATGAAACCTTCGACATTGCATAAATATCCAAAGCAATTACGTACTTTGATGACTTTACCGCATTTCTTTCTTAAGCGTGTAAAATCTTTGGAAACATTTTCATTAAAAGTACATAAATACCTTATCTATATTTAAAAGATAGAGCTAAAGAAGAGCTAAGCTATAGAGAAGCTAGAGAATGTAAAGAAGACTATATTTAACTACTCTAATGGGGTAGTCAAATATTCAGAAGCAGTGAATATTATTCTGATGATTATAAAAATCTCCGTCAGACTTGAATAATAATTTGAATAAATTTACCCTTTTCCAGGAAAATGGAGAAGAGAGTGAAAGACGAAAATGGGACACAGGTTCAGCCCTCGTATTTCCATATTAATGCAGAGTGCAAAGTGGAAATCCAGGTTTTTTATCAGGAAGTTTGAAAAAAGTATAAAAGGTAAGTTGCAAGACTTTTCCAAAATTAAATTACTGGTTAAGTGGATTCATTTAAAGATCCCATGCATTGGAAGTTTATTATTCTTGATTATAGGTTCTCATTTTTAGCCAGGCTTTGAATTGTTCTGTGGTATATTTAAAAAAGCATAAAAAGTAGCTTTTTTTCTTTCTCGGGAGTGGTCGCTTCTTTCAGGATGTTGTATTCTTTTCGCGATTCAATAGATTCGTATAATGCATGTCTTCCGTGAAGTTGCGAAAATGTTTTCAAGGCAAAAGCAGCGGGGTTTACATTTAAAACTTTAAAAGACAAGTGCGAATGATTACTTGAGTGAAACAAAATGGTTGATTATTTTGACGTTTTGTTTGTGTGCGTATTAATCACTGACTAAGTTGTCTCGGATAATCGAGAGCAATTAAGAAAGTTGCAGGGTACAATTTGCGCACACGTCTGCCTGCGTCTGTTACACTGTAACAGTGCGCATCCATCATCCAGGAAACTCAGCAAAGGCCCTAGTTTTCCCCCTAAGCTGTTAATTGCTAGCAGCCTAATGCACCTAAATCATCCTAATCAGTGACGAATGTATTTCTACGTCCGATCGCTCCTGCATTTAACACCGGTGACAGCTGTATCTCTCTGAGCTGCAATGTTCATTAAGAAGCCGGGGGTTGCATAGCAGATACCCCCTTCTCAGTCCTAATCCCCATTATCATAAACTGACTAAACAACAAGATTTATCGATGTCTTTGTCCTCTGTCCATTGTGCTTTCTTACTTTAATGACTAAATCAAACAGAATTGACAATTTCTTTATTCATAAACTTTAAAATGTACTTCCGGTTCATTGAAGCTAGTCTATTGTAGTTTCTTTCGTAAGTTTAAAAATTGGAAGATTTCCAAACTCACTACATTCATAAACAAAAACAAAATGCATAGAGGCAGAAAAATTAGCTTTTTTAGGTATATTTTTTCAGAAAAACTACAAAATAAATCGAGATTACAAAAAAGGGTACTTAACATACATATCAGTGAAATTCTACAAATATTTTTTTGAAGCAATTAATTTCAAAATGGCGACTGTGTAGCGTTTTTGCATAACTGCAGTATTTTTAAAGTTGGCAATTTTGAACCGATTCACTTGAAATTTTGAATATACGTCTTTAAAAATACATCGTCTATATAAAAGTGCCTAGGATTTTTTTTATATTGCATAGTTCACTTGTTATTAATAATTTTCTGACCATTTTTTAAACAAACTTTTCACTTTAAAAGTGCGCCATTTGGCCAAGAATCAATATATCGCAAAAAATCCTGCGCACTTCTATAGACAATGTATTTTTAAATATATACTCAAAATTTCAAGTGAATCGGTTGAAAATTGTCTGAGTTATGTTTCCGGCCAACTTGATTCCGGCCAAAATGCAGTTTTTCAAAAAGCTTCACAGTCACCATTTTGAAATTAATCGGTTCAAAAAAATTATTGTATACAGTCACTGATATGTATTATAAACACCGGAAGTACATTTGAGAACGTGATTCTAATGTTTTTCTAGGCTCATTAAAATATGAAAGAGTGAAAGGAAATTCTTAGCTTGATATATGTTTATCGACCAACTTCATCATTGCTTAAGTTGTTAGAAATTGTCGCCTTAAGTGTGCCAATTTTCGTGATTACGGAGATGAACGTAGGCTTGTAATGTGTTCTCGCGAAAATAATACTAACAATAAGAGCTCTATTAAGTTGAGAATAGGATAATATAGTCGGAAACCTTTTTTATTAAAACTGATTTTTATCTTAATGTTCATATCAAAAACACATAAAAAGCTGTATATTTTTATTTTTTAAACACTTATTAACACATACGAAGGTCTAGGAGATATTCTAACTTTCCTCGTTAAATAAAAATTCGCGTAACCAGGATCAGAAACAAAGTTGGCGAACACGAACTATAGTGAGTTTGTTTTTTCCCCCTGGCCTTTTACTAACGTTATTTTTGTACCCATATAATTCGCTGTTTTAAATTTGCATCGAATTATTAATTATGTAACTTGGGAAGGCAAGAATTGCAGCCTCGGTCATAAAACGCCTTTAAGTCGAACTTCCAGCACGCAATAAATATCCGAATGCCAAGGTGAGCCCTCTGATGCATATATATTCTTTTATCCTCCCTGAGATCAGCCTCCAACCTCTTGTAGTAAATTAATTTCATATGCGTGGCGAAAAAAATTCTTGAACATATTCGACATTTGACTTCTCTGCCTTAAGTATAATATAAAATTGGCATTAAATGAAATTCAAGTTTATTAAAAATGAAACTATTTTAGAAAATAGGCTTTCTTCGAAATTACAATTTCCTTTCTCTTATAAAATATTTAAATCCTCGAAAATTTGCATTTTTATTTTGAAGTTACAGTTGTAATTTAAAGTCGTTTAACCTCAACTCAACTCGTTTAAATTTTTCATCTTTGACTTTAAAAGCGGGTAAACATATCACTGAGAGAAAATAAATGAAAGTACCGTTTTGTAAAGATAGGTCGACGTTCTCACCACAAATTCTTGTGTTTCAATTGTTTATTTTTGCACACACGTGGAGCCACCCACAGAAAATACAAGAGCCACGTGTGTGATGCAACTTTGATCATTAAAGGCGCGTGGGGGCAGTGGCTCTCATCAATGACTTCCAAGATTTCCTTTTTCTCCTGGTTCACTGCCAAAACAACCTACTACGTTTTTCTTCAACTTAATACCTTCGTTCTATTGTCTGTCATTGTTTTCTGAGAAGAGGGATTATTCGGAAAGGGAGATTACCAAAATCACGTAGCACTCTTGCAAGAATTGGAATTAACCAAGATTTATTTATGAAAATAAATCCTATTATCCGAAGCCTCCCTAACCCTTTATCCTACAAAACCTTCCTTATCGCTTTTATATGTGGAGCCTTCCTCATTTTTTGAAATCATTTTTACCCCCTTCCATCTAAGCAAGAGTAAGTATTCCCTTAACCTCCCTTCCTCGAAATTACGTAAGATTTTCTTGACCCTCTCTAAATTTTTATTCAAAATATATTGTTTAGTCACGAAAAAAACGCCATTATTGAATGGCACCAAATAAAAATTATTAGGTCAATCTCCTATCTCTCAGGGATTCTCCTATTCTATGGAACCTCCTCTATTCTGTTGAGCCTCAGAATTTCTACAGAACCTCCCCTATTTCTGGATTCTTCCCCCTACTCAATAGAACCTCCCTTCTCTCTAAACTCACCCTATTCTATGGAGTCTCCCCTATCAACATCATATAGTAACATCTCCACTCTCTAAAATTGAATCATTGGAAGTTCACTGATTTTCAGTGACTCTCTTTTCAAAGATTTCATCGAGTGAAAATCCGCTGAATATTTCAGAAATTTTTTCACTAAACTACTGAAAATTTCAATGAGAGGAGAATCACTGATTCAAGTTTACAGAGCATATCTCGGGTTTACATCTCGGCCTCGGGGCCTCAACTCTGTTTCGAAACCCAACTCCTCGTCCTACAGACCCTCCCTTATCTATTAAAAACCTCCCATAGTATAATATATGGTACCTGCTCTATCCCTTATGATCATCACCCTATTATGTGGAACCTCTTTTTGGCTTACTAAAATCCCCTGTCCCTCGGGAGGGTGATTACATATTCACCATAATCACCCACTTTCACTTTTTGGTTTTCCACTTTTTGATTTTCACTTTTTCCAAATACACGTGACCGAATCCATTTCAAATCAGGCAGACAGTGCAACTTCAAATCACAGAATCGGTCGCCAGTGAAATATGTTATTTTTTAAAGGAAATAAGTTAATAAGGTGACACTTAATTTTCCATTTTGAAAAATAAATCAAGTTCCACGCAGTTTTTCTAAAAATATTCAAAGTTGATTTTCTCAAAAACTCCACTTTTTTTTGTGAAACTTTTTTGCTGAATCGGTACTACTCATATATGAGGAAGAAATCATATGTAAGTTTAATGGGTGCTAAACTATTTTCTGGTCAGGACCATTTTTTTTCTAAAATATCGTAAGATTTCAAGTTATTCAAATTTTTGGAACGTCTTTATATTGCTTCAAAGTAAATTCTGCTCAGTAAATATATTTAACCTCACTCCACTTTCTCCCATGCGTGTTTAGCGATTCTTGCCATATAAGACCTCTATTTTCATCAAACTTCCAAACGTGACATTGTTAAGGGTTAATTTTTTTAAACTGGTGTTGTGAGTTTTAAATTAAAATATGGTATTTCAGAGAGTGTTTCAGTTTTAGCAAGAAAGAAAAAAATTTTTAAACAAATTTTACAGGTTCAACAAAAAATATGTACATGTTTTTTTAGAAAACAACCTTAAAAAGTCAAATTGTCATAACTTCGTGAAACTTGATTTGTTTTCAAAATGGAAAAATACGTGTCACCTTATTTCCTTTGAAAAATAACATATTTCATTGGGGACCGATTCTGTGATTTTAAGTTGCACTGCCTGTCTCATTTTAAATGGACACGTGAATGACAATTTTGACGTTTTAAACGTCACCCAAGAATTGCAAGTGATTTGCGTATTTAATTTTTATTCATCGTTTTTGTGAAAAACTTGAAAACTTGAAAAATCGCTTAAAATTATTGTATGGTGTTTCAAACGTCAAACTTGATATTCACGTTTATTTGGAAAAAGTGAAAATCGAAAAGTGAAAAATGAAAAAGTGAAGGTGAAAGTGAAAAGTTACATAATCGTCCCCGCCGATCTATGGATCGTCCCCTAGCTCTCGAAACTTCCTTTATTCTATGGAATCTCCGTCATCCCTCGGGACTCAGCTCTTCACGCATCCCTATATATATGTACTTTCTCTCTCCCTGGGAACCACTCCTTCCCTGCTGTCAATCGAGATCAATATTAATAACATTGATAACAAAATAAAAATTATTTACATATTTGCAATTGATTACTAAATTACTTAGGTGTGTATAATAATTTTTTAATTATACAATAAAAAAGGAGTTGAGTGTGTTAAGCGTATGCCGAATACTTTGTATGTTTTTTTGTTGTAATTGTTCTGTTTATCTATCATATTTTGTAATCGTCGAAAATAGGATCGATTATCAGGTTCACTTGGTAGCGGTGAACCGGATCAGATAAGAAAATTGGGAAACGGAGAGCAACCGAAAAAGCAAGGGGGCTGTTAACGAACATTATGGCTCGATGGGTCAATAAAGATATCGTTACGATAAGTCGGTAGAACATTATCGATTCAGGCACGTGCTTAACTTTCACCTTCAGAGACATGTATAAATATTAATGTCCTCATGAAACATTAATAAAAGCATCATCATTAAAGAGCACACGAAAATGATATACCAGTATCATTTAGCTTCCGGTTCCTTGGATGACTAATAAGTCATTTTTTTATTAACGATAGCCCAATCTTCTCTAGGGAATCTTCTCTAATTTAATTCAATTCATCAAATTGAAATTAAACTCAAATGAATATGATTCTTTTATTTATTACTTTTAAATGTAATTTCTTCTCATAATAGACATTTTATTTTAGATTTCATGTTAGTTTGTCCGGAAAATTGATCAAAAACTCTCTTACTCAATTTTCTTTTATGTCATAAAATTTAAGGTATAGTAAGATTAAAAGCGCCTGAGAGGCGAAATATGCTCGCTAAACTTGATAATCTTTCTCTCCCTTTTTCGGGAAAGTCAACGCAGTTGATGTTCCAATTACGAAGTACCGTCGATAAACAAAGCTCGAGGCTTTGCTTACTCAGCTTATGTAAATTTAAGCGATACCTACCATCGTTCCAGTCGCTGGTTCTCATCCATGGAAAATGATCCTAATATACGAGAATATCGAATGACCCTCGAGTCTGCTAGGTGAGATAAAATTGCATAAAGTACTCGGATTTAGAGGAAAATTCATTCTCTGGATATTTGGAAAATATATTTCTCTAATCTGAAACTTAATGAAAGCTTATTTCAAAAGATTATTCAATAATATTCATTAATGTTTTGTAAATAGATATTTTGAAAGTGCAGTCTTTTGAAATACTTTGAAATTCGATTTGTTAGCCCCCGCACTGGAATTTCATATCTCCGTTCATTTACTCGCTTTTTCACATTTTGCACTGCATTAAAATTTTTTGTCCTGGGAAAGGTTTGAGTTCTTGGTGACCCTAACTTCATATTATTTCGAAATACCATTGTCGGAGGTTCTGCATTCCACAAAGGAGTCCCTGTTTCCTGGTCTTTTTTTTCTATCAAATGAGGAGAAGTTGCTCGAGCTTTAAGCACGTTTTCGTATATAATGTTGTATGTGTAGGTCGTTGGCAAAGTTAGTGGAAACGAGGCGAGTTTTCCGTGAGTCTCGAAATGGAAAAATAAGTCTGTGACTTCCCGCGTACTCCGTCGTCGTAAGTGGCAATTTCCCTTGTCGGTAAGTCACATGAAATTCAGGAAGTACGACGGAATTGGTAGGGGTGCATCAACAAGCTGAAACCGAAAATAAAACTCTAAAAAACCGACGACGGCGTCGTCAAAAACGAAGAAAACTTCGTGGCACAAGTTTGTTTTTCCCAGAAAAATTGTCCAATAACGAACTCTACTTTTCTCTCTGCAAATCCGCTTTTTCGAACGAAACAAATTCCCTTTTGTTCAAAACCAACATTTAATTTCAAAACTCCAAAGCACAGAAGAGTAAAATAAAAAAAAGGTGTTAAAACCATATAAAAATCTCTGTGCTTCGCTATTTTTCTATTTTTAGTTTCCGAGAAAGTATATTTTATAATTAAAAATTATTCTATAATAATTGTAGTTATACGTATCTAAAACTTCAAAAGACATATTTTTAATTATATTTGTTGCTCCACAGACGAATACTTGGGAGGAATAACAAATTTTATTGCATCATTAATCGATAAGCGTGATAATGACTTCAAAATAAAACTTAAACGAATGCTTGATAGTACTTGTAAGGAATATTTATAAAACTCAGATATTGATAACTATATTATCCTTCTACTCAAAACCTATTCGCCTGGTTAATCGGTTATAGATACGTAGCATAAAGAATACATATGCTTTTCATTTTCAATGATAACTTTAATGTTTCTCATATTATTTTCAACGATTGTTGTTATCCGAGAATAATTCACAGTGTACATAATACATATCTTTAACGTTAGTTTAACATTATTTTGTGCTGTTGATAATATTCCTAAGAAATTCTCTTACTTAATTGGCTTACTTATTTCTTAGATTGTATAGTGAATTGATCAAAATTTTTAAAGGATATTGTGAAAAAAAATTATTTTCCAACCCCTGGTAGCAAGAAATAATTCTTTTGAGTAGTTAAGCCTTCATTATTAAATTCTCTTACAAGTATAAGCTTAGTTCGCCTCGTTTGCAATTGAGACACTTTTTTTTAAGCTTTTTGCGTTACAAATGGAAGTTTAGTCGAAGCCGTGGAAGCGGGGTTTGATGGGAAAAGCACTTTAAGGAAAGTTACTTAATCGATGGCACTTAAGTTCTTTAGTTAACCTAATGGCTTCAATATATTCCGAAGAAAGTAACCGAGTCCGGAAGTACCTCTCGCAAAGTCAATTCATTTGACTTATCGACGCTTCTTACCGCGTGCAAACTCGATCCTAGTTTTTTCATCAATTCATGTATTATCAGAAACGAAAATACGAAAAATGGGGAAAGTAGGTAAAAAAATAGATAAAAATAATACAACAAAAAAACTGAAGTTGTGTCAACTTTTGTGCTCATGCAATGAGCACTTTGCTTCTTGGAAGCAAAAATATGATTTTTCATCCTCATAGAGGAAGCATTCAGTTTGAATAATAATTGTTTAAAAAAATGTATTAAAATTGAAATTTCATTTTATATATTTTATTAATCCAATCTATATTCTTATTGCTTTTTTGAAAGAAATGTGAAATTTATTTGATCTCATCATTGATATTATAAATCAAATGAATTATTATTAGATTATTGGCTGTTTTATTACGACATTGCATTATTATTTTTTTTTTTTTGAAGAGATTACAATTACTCTAAGGAAGACGTGAAAATAAAGTAAAATTGTAAAAGAGGAGCTAAAGACGTAAGGTACTATAAAGGAGTAGAAAATAGTGTTCCTGGAAAAAGGATTTCTAGTTTTGTTTATCCCGTGAGCACAATCGAGCGTGATTAATCTCTGTCTTTTCGATGTCGAGGTCGTACTTGCTCTTCCTCTTTCCGGTCAATTCTCTTTTTATTTCGAACTTCGACTCTGAAATGAATCGTCTTCACGGTTTTGCGCTTCGACGTTTCACCGTAATTTATAGTGTCGCTCTAAATTTTACCTAAAAAGTCCCGTTAAGAAATATTTCAATTGTAGAAGAAAACAAATACATTTTTCTTCCCTGATTGTTTACTCTTATTGTTTATTCAATCTCTTAGCTTTCTGTTCTCTCTTTTGCCCATTTCTCTTTTTTCCCCCTTGATTAGTTACTCTATTATAACTCCAATCTCTTAACTTTCTTTCCCTTTTCTGTCTTCTTTCTTCCATTTCGTTTTTTCACTCTTATCTCTCAATATTTGATCTTTATCTGGTTTTAAAAATTGAATCTATTTTTGTCTATTTCCAATTTTTAGTGTATTTGTCACTTTGAAAAACGATCACTCTTTATCCTCATCATTTTATTTTCTACGCGAAGAGCATAAGCATTTATTCATTTGAATTTCATTTGCGAGCTGTAGAAAATTTGAATAATCTTAAGTCACGCTCCTTTGAGAAAACTCAGCATAATTCAAGGTTCGTTGACGAGAAATAGAAATTTCACGGGGAATCGCTTGTCTCGTAAATTATAAAGTGCCTGCTCTTTGACGAAATAAAAATTCCCGTGAAGTGACCTTTAGCAAAGTAGATGAAAAATAAAAAAAAAAGGATTCGTCGAGCTTCGATGAACACATTTTGTCGAAAAAACGATGTAAATGGACGAGAAAAAAATGTAAACATGTATTCTTGTTAGACTTTGCATTACTGTTTCTTTCAAGCGTGAACCCTTGTTATAACGATCTAGAACGTTAAGAACTGATCGCAAAATCATCCATCCGAGATCGAGCTTAACAAGATTTTGTCTCGAGAAAATCGGTGACGGATTCGAACGATAAAATATCGTTAAATAATTTCCAATTGTTAGAAATTTAATTTACATATATAGTTGATTTTTTTTAGCTTTTTGCTAAGCGATTTTTGCTTGCAGTGGCAAAAA
>JAUESI010000038.1:13056111-13066288 GCA_032275145.1 Synergus laeviventris | reverse complement strand
ACATTTACATTCACATTTACATTCACATTTACATTCACATTCACATTCACATTTAGATTTACATTCACATTTAGATTTACATTTATATTTATAGGAAGAGGAAGAGCATGCACACTTTCATTTAAAGTAGCTAAATAAAACTACTTAAACGTACCCTATATGCATTGCTTTCCTTCTTACGAATCTCACAATTCTGAACAAAGGATCTTTCAGGTCATTCTGTTTTTATTTTGTCATTATTCGCAGGCTTTTTTCAAAATTTGGGTACATCACTTCAGTACTTCATTTAGGGTGACCATCGGCCGTAGAGATTTCCCTGGTCATATGTCCTAATTTTAGGGTTTGTATGAGTTTGTATGTATAAGTTTTTATTTTTTAATCACCTTTTGGACCTTTTTTGTACAAAATTTTATGATTCAATGCCATCTAATGATTTCTTAGTCAAGTCCACATTAGCCTCAACAACCTAAAAAAAATCTTTCAACTCAGTACAAACTGTTTGAAAATTCTCTTTTTTATTTAATTTGTTTTGTATATTCTATTATTCTCTACTTTGTCCTGTTTTCCAACTACATATTTTATCATACTTTGTCCTAAATTTTCAAAGCTTTTTGTCTTACTTTTCGAAAACCAAGTATGGTCATTGGTCACCCTACATTTGAGAAAGAGAAAAATACAGCTATAAGCTGGGAAAAATGTGCTTTCTATAAAATATGACTTATTAGCATACTTAAAGCACTCAAGATTTAAAACTTACGAATGATAACAATTAACACATGAGAATTAAAACTTAAGACGTAAGATTTAGCACTTAAAATCTTAATAACAGATGAGAAAAGGAAGTGTGAAATGGTGGTCAAGAGTTTCTGTCTGTATAATTTTTGACTTTAGACTTTATGGTTTAGAGCATCCATAAATTGGAAATCTGATCCGCCGGAGAGTCTTCCTCAGTAATAAATCAAAAGAAAGAAATATGGCATAAAATTGCATGTAAATTGGATGTAAATTGTAAAGGATAAAATGTTCCTATAAGATGCATATTTCCTAAGTACAGAATTACAAGGATTTAGAGTCATTCCTATAAGTATTAGCAGAAGTGAATGCTGAATGAAAATTGTGTTCTCGAGAGGAAGCAGCTATAAGATTCTTATGGATGCAGTATAATTATGGATTATGGAAGGCATCAGGTTTCCTTCCCTCGAAGCTGTAACCTTATGATGAATATGCAATGCTTTCGAGAGCTTCAATACCGATGACCAAGATTTAATTTCACAAAGGAAGTAATTCTTCTTTTATTTAGTTTTCTTTTCTTTATATATCCCGTGCAGAAATTGATCCATTTAGCCACTTTTATCATAGGGTTTTGATGAAGCCCTGGTTGGGATATCTATTTTCAATAAAAATATTTTTATATAATATTAGGCATTTATGGGACAACGATAGAATAGTAATATCTCATTAATATACCAATATTAATTGTTGATAATGAAATAGGGCATTGCAGAGTTTTCCATATATAGAGAATTCCCAACATTTACCACACTTCATTATTTATGAAAATATATAAAATATCATGGTTATTATTTATACATTGGAAAAGTAGCTAATATGCATATTATTGACAAAAGAACGACATATTTCTAGGAACTTTAAACAACTATTCAAAAAATTTTATTTTTTATATGGTTCAAGGGATTTCAACAAATTTCAGGTGATTTCAAACGATTTAACATATTTTTAAAAATCCACAAACATTTTTTGTTATCAAAGTTATTTTTGTTTTTATATGATTAAAAACCTCTTACAATACTTACAAATATTTTTAAATAATTGAAAACCCTTAAATGATTATTTGAAGTTGTGTTAAGAGCCTTTAAAATTCTTTAATACCATTTAAAATCCCTTGAAATATTTTTAAAAAGTTTTCAATTATACTTGAAAATCTTCAAACTCATTCGAATTCTTTCGATATTCTTTTTAAATTTTTTTAAATCACTTGGAGTTTATTGGAATCGCGTTTAATTAATTAAGATCACATACAATCACTTTAAATCGTTTTGAATCGCTTTGAATTGATTTTATTCTTTAAATTCTCTTTAATCTCACTCTTAAAATCCTTTTAAATTATTTAGAGTCACCTGAAATTGAAAACTTAAAAACTTTTGAAAATCCTTTAAAATTCTGCAATACTTAAAAATACTTTTAAATAATTGCAAATTTTGAAACAACATATCTTCAATTTTCTTTAAAAGTCTTTAAAACTTCTTAAAATCTTTTAAATTCTTTTAAAATCGCTTGAAAACCCTTAAGGTGTGTTGACATTTTTTAAATCGTGTGAAAGCTCTTAAAAATCCTTAAATTCTTAAATTCTTGAGTTCATTTAAGATCCTTTAAAATTCGTTTGAATATCACTTGAATTTAATATTCCTTAAATTGTAAATCACTCTAAAATTTTGAAAATTCCCTTGAATTATTTTGAAGTTAAAAATTTCTTTAAAACTATATTTGATTGGATGTAATTGTTACCTCTTTTTTTATAAAAGGTTTTTTTCTCTCAGACAATTAACAAGCTATAACTAATCAAATATTGCAAATAATGAATCCAGGATAGTTTTTTAATATTGATGGGGTATTGACCAGTTTTCCCTAAGAGAGGTATTTATTACTATAGTGAGAGCGTGATGCGCCTAATTGTGGGAACCTTTCCCCATTAGAACGTACCCCATACAAATTTCTGCACGGGTATACCTATGATGAAATTATCTCTTATGTTGTATCTCTTTTGGGAATCTTCAGTATTATTTGCAATTACTAAGTTGATAAAAATTCATAGTTAGATTGCACAAATCTGTTTGAATAACAATATTTGAGAATGGAGCTTAAATGTTAACAAGAGTAAGATTTACAGAATTTAAAGGAGATGAACATCAGATCTTGATGCATATATTGTTTATGATTCAATAAAATATTATCTTGCTTGGATCCTATTCTTAACGAGGTTATCTACCAAATCTGCCAACCTATTTCAGTATGTGCGATTCAATCGTACCAAGATATTCAAACTGCAGTGTTTGCAACGAGAGTTTCCGAGATTAATGATATAGCCTCAGGCAATTGCATATTCAGCTGGGAATTTCGCCTTTTGTTTTTCACGCATAATCTACAGAAATACGGTTACTCAAACAAGCCACAAAAAACCCCACCCTATTTTTTCATGTAGAAATTTTCGTGGAAAAGAGTATTGTTTCTATTTAAAACAACATCCCAGGGAATCTAGAATGTGGGATGTGGTTTCGTATAGTTCTAAAACGTTACAGATAAAGATGGAGCTAGGCTATACTAAAATTCTTTTAAACGGTATTTCTTGTTGTTTTATTTACTTTAGAAAATCATTTTGAGGTAACCTTGGTTTTGCATTATACATATTTAAATTAGATGAGATGTTGTAAATCATGTTACAAAATGTGAGTGTATTATGAGATTGGTAGGTATAAAGAGCAACATAAAACATTTTAGTGGATTTTGAAAGTAAACATTTTTTATGATCAAATTTCCGAAAGATGTACAATGTGGCTAGGGCAGTGTGAGCAATGCGGAAAGACATTTCGGAAAAATTGGCATGAGATCTTCGAGAAAGATCGCTTCCTTGGGTCATAAAGTATCGCGTAAAATCGAATGGTATACTTTATTTTATCTATAGTATCTGTAGCTTTACTATAAGGCATCGTAGGTGTAACTCAGTTACTTGTTACCATATCGTTTCCCCCTTTCCTTTCGTAATCCTTTATTTTGTTTATGTACTTTTTTTTACTGACCCAAAAGAAGATGCCACTGGTTAAAGATCGTAAATCTTGTTAAAGTCGACCACTGCGCGGCTCTTTGCATCGTTCCCAGAGAATTTCGAACTCGTTTACGCACTTGAACGTAAACTAGTAAATCTTTCGAATCGACCAAATGGCGTGGCGCTGAATGAGACTCGCGAAATACGATGAAAGAGCTGCATTAATAAAGTATCGAACTGCATTTATTCACCGCTTAAAATTATGTGAACCAGTTGAAATTTTTCAAATTGTGTTCTATTTAAATAATCCATAAATGTTAATCCTGCAATGAGCATTTCTATAGCGTCAGTGCTTTCAATTTTCAACGTCGTATTTCTTTATTAAAAAGACGTGACGAAACACTGCAACAAAGTAATAATGAAATTATCATAATGATATGTTATTTTCATATCAATCAAATCTTCTATAATTTATAAATATAAAATAAAGTGGAAAATCTGAAGGTGTAAAAGCGTAACTAGAGCGTTACATTATATCGCGAACATATAAAATTCAAATATTACTTTCTAATCTTTCTATTTATGAAATGAATTCAGTATATGTTATGCATAATGCGTATGTTTTACATTTATGTAGATGATCAAGCTCGAAAGTTTTGATGCCTTCAACAATTTTTCAAGGTCTTATTTAAATACTTTGTTTTATAGAGGGTGTGAACTCGATAAACATGAACGCAAGCATTTTACGTGTGATAAAAAAAACTAAAGAAATAGAAGAAGCAGAAGTCAAACATGCTTTTCCACTTACGAACGTACAATGCTTTTCTGTCACGTTGAGATGTAATGTGTACTTACACTCAACCACATTATTTAGATAGAGACACGTGTAGGACTGCTTGTCTAAAGTATAAAAAAAAAAAAAAGTTTCTCGGCAAATTATAGACACTCGTGTCAATGTCAGAGCCTTATTTTCCCTTCTTATTTTTTGGCATTGGCTTAAATTCCTCTCGTTGCTTACCAGTTATTTTTATGAGAGTATAAATAGGATGTGTTTAATGTACAATTTAAAGGAGAATTTTATGGGTCTGGGCAAACCCCTCATAATTTCTAGGATATGATATTTAAACCTATTAAAATGCTTAAAACAATGTGACAACTTGAAAGATGTGCAATTAGAAGTGTTATTGAAATATTATTGCAGTTTTTGCTGCTAAACGTGGCATTCGTTTTTTTAGTGTCTAAATGTGAATCGTTTATCAACGGGAATTTATTATTACCTGAGTGAATTATTTCGTGATAGGCATTTCAAACATGCAATTAAAATTGCTAGGAGGGAGGAGCTCTAATTATTTATAGCAAACGAGGATCTCGTTTTTAGTGAGACATGCAATAAAATTTGTCAATAAGATCAGTACAAATTAAATGATTTTAAAATAAAAAATTGTCTTCTTTAAGTGGCCACATTTTCGAATTTTACGAACTTGATCTTCATTTTTTGACACATAAAAAATATTTGGTTTAATTTCGGATATTTGTAGATATTTATTTTGAGGATATTGATCAACAAATACATATATAAAGATGATATAGTGTGAAATCAAATCAAAATTGTATAGCAATTCAGGTTTATTGCGAGTGGATCTTTAGTAATGTTACTAATAACTTTAGGTTCCATTTGGTATAATTGTATAGGCAATCAAACTATAAAGTGCCACATAAAAGTTTGACATTATCGTCGCATGTATAACGATGTTATTACGACATATTCGAGTTTAATAACTGGAAAGCGTAATTATTATAATATGATATCCCTAACGTACGAAACTTAAAATTTACCTAATTGTTTAAAATTTATAAAACAGTTGATTTACTTAAATTCAAAATCAATAAAGAAAGTTTTTTAATTGAAAAATTATTTCTAATTTTAAGTGCTTTTTTTAGTTACGAAACAAAAGAAGTGAGTGACAAGGCTTGTTGCAATACTTTATCATAAGAAAGTTTCGCATATATGGTGAGAGAATTTATTGTTTAATCGTAATACAGAGAATAAGAATGTATAAGCCTTGGCGATAAGGTACGGAAGAAAGATATATAAAATTTACGATCGAAGAAGCTGAAGAGCCTATATAGAGATCGATATGATCGACCTGGTCAGACATGAATCGATTCAGTGCGATCGTTATGCTTTCCTTTCTAGATCCCTCGGTTGAAAATCGCTTGTAGATCACCCGATGGGCGGAGACTCACTGGAACGCATAAACAACACGTGACACCCTGGGGAACGTATATGCATTCATGTAAATGTGTGCTCTTTACAAGCATATACTATATAGCATGCATTTATACGATCTATACTAACACAAAGTAAGTACATACATAATAAAACACTCATGCTACCGTGCGTTTGGATCTGCAAACGTGCGTGCACGCATTAATTTCTCGGCAAAGTTGGTCAACGCATTACTGATTCCTTCCGAGTACAAATTGTTTGAAAGTCGTGTTTTATGTATGTACTTATCTTCAAAAAAACGTTAGATGAAAATATTAAGGACAGAACAATATTTTGTATAATTTAATACTATATCCTTGATTATGTCATCTCTATAAATGTAAAATCAATTAGGGCAAGTGACAATACTTGATTTTTGAAAAGCAGAGCAAAAAGCTTTGCAAATTGAAGACGAAGTAGGAGTAGAATTTATTTTAAAAAAAGGACAAAGTAGGTCAGAAAAGTTTGAAACAAGAGTACAAAATACACTGATCAAACTTGAAATTATTATGGCATATTATGGCAATTATTGTTGTGGCAAATATTGAAATATTTAATAACAATTGACACAACCACGTGTGGTTCTGTCAATCAAAATCCTGGTTGTGGCAGCCACAAATGAGTAGTTGTACCATATTTTACTGTTGATGTGGTTGTCACAGCCATAGAGTTTTCTCAGTGCAGGACAGAATAGTTGAAAAACATGAAGAAGAAGTAGGGTATATTGTAATACACAGGATTAAATAAAAAAGAGAGATTTCAAATGTTTTTTATTGAGTTGAAAGATGTTCTTCTAATTTGATGAGGCTATAATTATGAATTGAAGAAGAAATCGTTATATGGTATTGAATGATAAAATTTTGTATAAAAAAACGTCCAAAAGTTGATTTTCACCACTTTTTGACCCCCTCATGAACAACCGTGGATTTTTTATATTTTATTAAAATATAGATATTACTTGTCTTCAAAAGCAAGGAAGTCAAAAGGAACGATGAATTTGCTAAAAATTCATCTTTACTTCAGAATCTGAGCTTAGAACGTGTGTCCACGTGGATTCTAGGTCAAACCCCTCCCGACCCCCCTTGTGAACATTGTGGGATTTTTCCATATCCCCGACCCCAAAAACCTGTTCACGTGGTATATGAATGGCCCCTTACAAATTTTACCATCAATTATCAATAAAATCAGTTTTATTGATTCGTACCTATCGTTCATTGAAATTATCACAAATTAGTGATGCAAGACAAGATAAGAATTTCTTGATACTGGATTGTCGACTCTTGAATTTGTCAGGAAACGTCGAGATCGATCAAGCAAGATTCTTGGCTCTTAACTTTTTCGAACTTTCAAAGATGCATTTGACTATACTTAACACATATATTTGTAACCTTTAACATTTCTATCATGGATAATTTTACTACTATTTTTAACAAACGTACACAATTTCAAGATAATTTCTTGATCCAGACATATCTGGAAACTCTTGACATGAATATGATATGTTTGATTTTCATTTCACATAATTCAGGTATTACGCGTTTCAAAATGTATATGAAAAAAAAAAGAAAAACTAAAGGAGATAAGAAATGTAGAGAAAGGATATACTTAATGAAAGAAGACGAGGTCCTTTGCATATGAAAGAAAAGAAGGAAACAGTAGTAAAAGGAGGTTTTTCAAATGAATAATCTTAGCATTGTTTGAAGTGACAGAGAGCAGGGAAGAGCTAATAAAGTTGTTAAAAGAAAGGTGCATAAGATAAGGAAAACAGAGGAAGCCATTCATTAAAAGGAACGGACTTAAAAATTAAAATCTCGATAAAACTAATTAAAAAGTTGCACAGCCAATGTACAGCATCTTTGAGTATTATATATAGGGAATGTAAAAGAACAGGGAAAAGAAAATAGTTGCCTGAAATTCTCTAGATTGTGTGTGTAAACAAATATTTATTTAACATAATCTTTATATATATATTATATATATATATATATTCAAATTATCAGAAAAGAAAACAAAAAAGGAATAATTCCACTCTTAAGTCTCAATTAAAATCGAATTAAAACGCCTTTAATGTTTTCAATAAAAACCAGGAACGTCACATTGTTATGCTCGCTTAAATATCATCACGAATAGAGAAGGGATCTTTTGTGACAAGCCTAATCTTCTTTCATTAAAGCGCTAGCAGGGGCGTATCACGAAAGAGTGCTTAATCAAGAGAGTTATGTTCATCGAGTTCTCCATTAATACATAACTACGTTTAACGTGAAGCTTCTTAATTCCTCTTCTTGCTTTGAGGGAAACTTTTATTTCTCTGATTTCTGGTCTCGCTAAGATACGGGCTATTTTCCTTGATTAGGATCTTCTTTCTTTATCTTCTAATCCTCTCATGTTGACCTGGTTCTTCCGACATTTGTCTGATGTTGCCAGGAAATCGCTAGCTTTACTCCCCTTTATAATACTTTATTGTATCTTAAAACTTATGTTAATCTTACACGACTACGTATTTTTCATTATGATGAGAAAGTTAGAAAAGGGGGTTGGAAAACGGACTGAAAAGGAAGTACAAAAAGGTATTTGGAAACCGGAGATGGGCTAAAAAAGGTAGGAAAAGGTATGTGGAAAAGGGATTTTGAAAAACGCGATGAAAAGAATGTGGAAAAGTGAGATTAGAAAAGAAAGGTGGAAAAATTCGGTTGAAAAAAGGAGAAAAAAGTAGCGCCAACTTTAAATGGATTGGAAAAGAGGTCAGTAGTTTAATGAAAAAATATCTATTTCCAACATTATTAGGATATACAGAAAGCAGTTTTTTTAGGATTGGAATTCTTCTGAGATAACATGGTAAGATTTTGACCCCGACCTGCCTTTTATGCAAACTTTGAGAACATGGAGGTAATAATATATTGATATCAGTATTTGATAGCTCGTGACTGCCGTTGTAAAACGTGATGTTTATTTACATAGACAAGAACTTGTTAATAAGTTACGAAATCTTGGCAAACACTATCAAGCACATAGTGAGATTTTTATCGCTTATGAAATTGACTATGCAGTAGCACGTTTGCTTGCGACTATCTATATATGTATTTAGAGGCATCATTTGTGTGAAATATGTAAATACTAGACACGAGTAGAATATTCTGACGCCACCTATAATTCTTGACATTGCTCTTAATCACTAGACAACATTTTCGAGTGTTTGATTTTCAAACAGCATGCCAGCGCCAAAAAAAATGAACATAAAAATCCACGCCCAAAAAATAATAAAACTACGCTTATTTCTTTGAGAATATTTACATAGTCACTATATTTGATTTAAGTTTAGTGTTCGAAAGCTGTAACGTACTTTATGGAAAAGTTTGTGGAAATTGAGAGAATTAAAAATTGGAAGTGTTCCAACTTGAAAAAAGACCTGTAATTTTTGGAGGGCAAAATTATTTTCAACTGTCTCATCCCATATAAGATCTGCCACCATCTTAATTTACAATGAATAAGCATTTTTTAAATTATTTTTTCAGATTGGTTTACCCAACACTATCAACAAAAGAATATAAAGTACAGGATAAAGCATGTATGATCCTCAACATGAAAGAGAATGGAGAATAAGTGAAGATTGAGTAAGATGCTGTTGCCACCGTGAAAACCAAGATCGGCTGATCCTCATGTTTCGCTACGAGAAATGATCTTGAAGCCCTCGGGAAGGTCAGCCACGTGTAGGATGCAAGTGAGTACAGAAAAGTCATGTATGTTTAAAAAACAGGAGCCAAGGTCAACGCAAATTAGTTATACACTCATACAAGTTCACCTCATTTCACTTTTATACTATATAGCATATATAACATACACATATATATATATATACAACACATATAATACATATATATATTTGGATCTAATGATTTGGATTAGGATGTAATGAGAAGTAGATTGTTAATGACGAAAATGTGAGTTGGCGAAACACTACTTCGGAAACTTCGTGCTTGTCACGGATGCACGCGCCGTTAGATATATATGTCGAAACGTGGCAATTTGAATTATTTAAAAATGCAAAATTTTCAAGGAAGATCATTATTTTGTTGCACAACAATCGCACCATTTAATACGGTGTCAGTTTTTCATGCATATATATATAT
>JAUESI010000038.1:12992708-13056011 GCA_032275145.1 Synergus laeviventris | reverse complement strand
CAAGGAAGATCATTATTTTGTTGCACAACAATCGCACCATTTAATACGGTGTCAGTTTTTCATGCATATATATATATATATATATATGTCAAGAGTGCCCAGTGCCCACGTGCCATAGATACATATATATATACTCATTGTTATTCTCCTTACTCGCTTAATTAATCAACGCTATTAGAATGACATACGTATTTGGCGCAAACTTAGATACAAAATATCTGATTTTGTTCCAACTATTTGTATTGCTGACATTAGAGACACTAAATTATTCATTTATGCGTGTTTAAAGATTCGACGTTTAATCTTTTTCTGCATTAGAATAAGGTTTTGCTTGCCTCGTCGTCTCGTCTACTATCTGACATGTAAATGTAATTTATTAGAATCATTCAATTTATTAAATTATGATTTACTGGAGAATTTTTTTTTGGAAGAATATTTTACTATTTCTCTCCAACTGAGCTTTCATTAGTATTGCAGAAAGTACGTACCAGTAGACAAAAGAGTAGTAGAACTGGTAGAATGAAGTATTTTGCATCCAAAATTGGAAGCTTCTGATATAAAATATGTGAATCTATTTAATAAAACATGATGTTTATTTTTTATATAATTCTTACTTTACTCTCAAGTACATCTTTAAGTTATCAAAACTTTTACAGCTACTTTATCTGAAATCTGGGATTATATAAAAAATAGATATATAGAAAAGAATTATAGTCTAATTTAATATATAATACATTTTTTCAGAAAAAATGCATGGTATATATGGCGTGCTTTCGTCTCTCATTATTTATGCAGATTACTAACTTGGCACAGATTGTAGTCAATTTGTTACATAAGATTGAAGGAGAGGCTTTGGCAACCACGTAAAAGCAACATTAAGAACGCGTATAATTCATGGCAATAAAATTTCGAGCCTTCAACCGCATTTAACTCTTGTTCTTTTCCTTTTGTGAACATTTTCAGGTCATCGAGGTAATAATAATATATCGGCCTCAGTATATTTGATAGCACGTGGATCTTGGTGAAATAGTACGATTCTTATTTCCTTAGACAAGGAAATGTATAATTTTGTAGACACTGATATATATATATATGTGTGTGTGTGTGTAATATATATATTATATATATATAGATACTTATGTAAATATAAGATATAGGACATAAGTATATAATTTTTGACTTTGTTCTTAATTAATTAAATAAAATCGAATGTCTCATTTTTACAGAGCATGGCAGAGTCAAAAAAGGGGAATAATATTGGTCCCACTGGCTTTATACTAAGAGGGAGGTATAAAAACTGCTGCAGTACATGTAAGTCTTCACAGTATGAGTAATTAATTTACAAAACGCTTCCCACGTAAAATAATTTAGCGACACGCAAATCTAATTCCCTCTAGAATGTGTGGAATATTCAGTATTTTATCATTCCATGCCTGCATTTTTCATGAAAATGAAATAGAATTTTAATTATGGAGAGAATTTTATAAACTATGCTGAATATTGGAAGCAACGAAAAGTTAAATTTAATATAATGATTTTTTTAGATTAAAATGATTCAATTATTAGTTAGAAACTCTTGGGTTTCCAGTCTTTTCTGGAATGTGTTTCTGTTTAAGAATAGAAGGAATTTAAGAGCATAAAGATGTATAGTATCTGAAGATTTGCGACGTGCCGGGCGAAGTGCCAAAAAACGTGTAAAAATTAGCGAGTAAGCTCTTAAGTACATTCACAAGTTTCTTATTTCATTTCGCGAGGACTTTTGTGAAAAAAAAGCTTATCGAATTATTTTGGCACACCTCTGGAATAAAAGTTCAAGATGTCCTTTTATCATCCTGATTAAGTCGCGAGCAAGATACAGGTCAGAGACTACGTAATTTATAGTTTGCACTGAAAACGAGCTTGAATTGTTTTCGAGTCAGTGCAGATCTAACTTACCGGAAATGATATATTACCAAATGGATATAGTGCAATTTTTAAAAACACTTCTAGCAATTAAAGAGAAATACGTGAGTACAAATTCGAAATTAATCTTCAACTTTATCTCGCCTCTGTTGCCAAAATTGCAGGACTTAGAGAAGCAATTTATTAGGCGCACACATATTTTCCATTAAAATATGAAAAATTCTTTACGATTTCCTATTTTCTTTGTAAAGTCATTTCAACGTGAATGTTTAGAGTTTCGTCGACGAATTCGAGACGGTATGCATTGTGTGTGAGATAAAAAATACATATTGAACAAGAGAAAAGAACTTGCGTCAGAGTAAAAGCCGCCATGAAAAATAAGCTGGCAACTTTTACGTGAAAGACGTTGTCTCGGTACTTAAGAAATTTATTTCACTCGCATAATAAAGACAGAGTTGCTGGATTTATTTCCTCCCTGTGCTACGTTTTACAAAAGTACTAGCAAAACTACAATCACGGGTCTCCGTAATAATAAATTTTATGATCGCACCTCTTGTTCACGGTTAGATGTAACTTGGATTTTCAAGTTTACTTCTGAAATAAAGAATAGAAATTCCCGAGACAAACTCCAAATAAGAACACCTAACATTTCTCAGTGTTCCTTATTTACAAGTAGCGATATCTCGCAATCAGATTTATTTGATCATTTTACAATTATGGCCTTACAGACCATATTTCCACCATAGTCCTCTAAAGTACCCTATTTTTCATCAATAGTGTATGGTAAAATTTTCCTTTATTTTTTTACAAGATTTCTCGTTTTTCTCCTGCTTTTAAGAAACTTCCCAACTCTTCTAGGAATTTGCTACTTTTTCACCATTGTTCAATTGAAAATAATTGACGTTGGTATTATAGGATAATTCTGAGTCGTTACTGGTAGAACAATACCAGTCTAAATTTGAATTAGTTTAATTTTACTAATTAATAGTAGTTTCTTATTAATTCCAATGATTCGAAGTCGTTTACTATAAATTATTAAAAAGTTACTAATTCCATTAGTAACAAGGACAAACAACATTTTTTTTAAACTCCTTACTAAATGAAATAGTAATAACACTATTCAATAAAATATATCTTTAACATTTTTAGATCCCTTAAAATTAAACTCTCCTAAAATTTCTGAAAATTACTACTTTGAAATTCTTTAAATTCCTCTAAAGTCTGTTAAATAAACTATAAAAGCTACATAATATGACAAAAGTAACAAAGCAATTTAAGCAAAAAGTAATTAAAACTACTAAATAGATTAGTAAGTTATTCTCACTAATTCACTTTATTGGTAATAGGTGACTTACTATTTTATTTAGTAGAAATTGGAGAAATTACTAATTCAATAGTCAAATGTAAGGCTACTAATTTACTTAATCAAATTCTTACTAATTCAGATTGAGAGAGCGGATAATTAAAATAGGTAATAGGCAATTCAATCTTGTAATTATCAAAACATTTTTATTTAATACTTGCAATTTTTTTTAATCTTTTGAATTCTTTTGAATTCTTTAAAATCATTCACAATATCGTCAAATTCGGCCAACATTTTCTTAGGTTCTCTTGAATTCACTTAAATTCATTTAAATTATCTTCATATTGACGTGGAATTTATTTTGAATTGAACTTAAATTTTCCTGAATTTACCCAGGATTTGTTTAATGTTTTTTTGATTTCTTTAGATGAATTCTTCTAAGGCCCTAATTTAAATTTTATTGACTTAGGTTGGAGTTCAAGGTTTTTTTTTTGCTTTTAGACAAATACGTTAGTATCTTCGTTTTTTTAAAATTTAATTTAGCTTCACTACTGTGATGACAATAATTTTTTTTCGTAGAAAGTTCTCGTTTTTTGTTGAAAATTGAACTATTTCCTTGAAATCATCTTGTTTCGTATAAAATTTCAACTTTTAGCTGATAATCTATTTCTTTGGTATAAAATTCAACTATTACATATTCCGTTGAAAATCCATTTTTATTCTGTGATTATTTTGGGTACTAGTAAAATTAATTTACACAAAAACCACAAAAAAATTATCCTTTGTACCCTACTTTTTTTCTCATATAGGGACTGTGAGGCCTGAGGAAGATTATTTAGATAAATAAATCACTTAATTCTGAAGAATTTTTTCGACCAGCGATTGCAGTTTCCTCGTTGATAATTATTAAGATGTCGTCTAATTAATTTTCTGCTAATCTGTGAAAAAAAAAGAACATAAATTATGAATACAAATCGAAGTTACAGAATGGATGGTTGACGTTTGATGTTGGGTGCCAGAAATAAACAAACGAGTAAATAGGTCACCGGGTGTAAGAGTATACTTTGAAGAAGTAATCGATTAAAAGTAATAAGTATATGTGAGTTTTCACAGCCTCTTGCATCATCGACCCTCTTAAAAAGAAGATCAAACGTCTACCCAAAGTATTGCAAAGGAAAGATATAAGAGCCAAAGGAAAAAGGGATGGAAGGTGGCACTGATCGATACCTCATTCCATTTATAAATCTTCAATTTCCTTCCTTTACATTCAAACCGTATGGGCACTAAAAAAGTTGGATTCACTTTTAAAAGCGGATAATTGGATTGGAAGACTTTGAAAAGCGTGTAATTGGATTTAGAGACTTTGTACTGAAAATGTGTTTTCAGTCAGTTTGCACAACAAAAATCTAACTAAGTTGTATATTTAGTACCTATATAAGTGAAAACCAAATTAGTAAACTTCAAAAGAAACCATATAACCATATATTTTTGAAATTGTCAAAATCTCTTGAAATCTTCAGAAATAATTTTTTAAATATGCTCATTAAACAACAAAAGTTGAATGCACGGTTTATTTGAAAAAAAAATATAATTCGAATTTAATTGAAATCATATTTTTTTCTCTTCTAGGATTAAAAATTGCCGGTTGAAGCTTATTTTTAAGACTCGCCAACACGACTCGTGTTTAATTTTCTTAATTGCAAAAGACATTTGATCTGCGCTAAAGGCAATAAAATGCTCTAATTAATGCGAGGTTCGCCTTTCAATACAACTGCTCTTGCATCCAATTACATGACTTTTTGTCCAGTATAAAAAAATTGGCATTTCACGATCGGAAGTTGAGTCACGGATCGCTCGTGAATTAAAATCGATGTCTTTGTTTTTGACTCTGTATCCGAAACTGTTATTTATATCAATTTATATGAATGGAGAAAAAACTACGCAGTTCGTCGTATCGTTCTATCTTTAAGCCACTATGTACCATATTTCAAATGTGGGTTTAATAAAAGCGGATGTAATCCAGCGTAGTTTTTCGAGCGCGACGATACACTTGGTACTTTGGTGCCCTCGTAACACTATACGGTTAACACTTTTCCATATGAATGACAAAAATGAGATAAAAGAAAAATAGAAACGTGTATCCAAATGCGAAGGATTTCATTTATTTTGCCTACACTTCTGTTAACACAATCTGGTTAAATACACGTATTACGACTCCCTGCATTGATAATACATCAACGTAAAAAATAGAAAAATTAAGAAATTTTAAATTAAATTGCTTCTTCGTTATAACTCTTAGAGTTATTTACTTATTACAGTTGGTTGTAATTAAAATATGAAAATAGAGAAAATATCTTCCTACTTTTTATTCCGGTCTGGATGTCAAGTTTTCTCGAGTTAGCTCAAATTCTTTCATGTTAAAAAAGAATGAGATTAAAAGAGAAATTTAATTTAATTGCAGAGTAGTTAAACATTCCTTTATCTAAAAATACAGTAACCTTTTAGTATATTAAATGCGGGAAACTGAAGAAACCTTTGTCCTGTAAAATGAATCCTTTTCTGAAAAGGATGTATATAAGCAGCAAATGAAAACAGAGAGAAAATAAATTACATTTCCAGTTCAAATAATACAGTTCACTTTAAAATTGGTTTCCTGACAAAAGAAGAGAGATATTCACGTTCCTATTTACTTTTTCTTGTTTGACAAAGTTTATAAAATGCACATATACCATATACAATATACAATATACCCTTGTTAAGAATGAATCCGTTTTTAAAATGGTTTATATTTTAGTCTAAACTACTGTCCAATTTGGAAAGCCTGAAATAACATGATCTCACCCCAATATTTTCCTTTCATGAACACACAAATCATAGAACATTTCTCGAAAGCCATAGAACAATTCCAATCACGTTTTCATTATCCGCACAGAATTGAACCAAGGCTCATTCTGATTCGCAAGTGCAATTTATTGGATGGAAAGAGTTTTCCGCACAAGAGATAATCTGTATAGTGCACAGGTATACGTTATATATATACAGGTTTCTGCGTAATGTCAGGATGCATGTAGGTACTCAGAGATAGCTCTGTAAGAGGGCAGAAAACTTCGTTATCTCTTAAAAGCAGACAGCCTTCAGGAACCGATCTATTCTCGATTTACACGTTTACTCGTTTATGGAGGGTTTCGAGTAGGGGATATAATGGTATAATGGAACGTCTAGACAGAGTCTACAGGTATGAAACCAACGCATATCTACTTCGTACTAATCCCACGCGATATAGGAATCAAGACTTCTAAGGACCCTTCAGTTCAAACCAAGCTCCTAATTTTCTTCGTTTTGATTAATGTTACCTCTGTGAGCAGCAGTGAAGAAAATTACTTAGGGCTCTCGAATATTAGTTCGTTTCATAATAACTCCCTCGAGACCAAGCGTCTCTCTTTTAGATCACACACATCTAACAACCCTGGGAATTCGTTTCATTTGAAAACTACGTTTCTCTCTCTCTCTCTCTCTCCCCCTCTCTTTCGTACAAACGAGTGGCTGAAAGTAAAAACCGGATAAAAATATCTCGTTTGTAAAATTGATGGGATAAATATTCTTCAGAGTAAAGACGGAACAAGCAGAACCAATATTATGCTTTTATTCTAAGAATTTATTTTGTTCCATGTTTAGTAAACCTAAAGCATTCATCTGTGCAGATTTGACTTCTGTAGAATTGGTACCTGTAACCGCAGAAACCAATGTGATCCCCTCATAATTTGAAGATTTAAAATATAAGGTACAGATAATTGAAGGCTAAGAGTCAAAGAAAGTGTCCTGCTGAGCAAAAGTCACTTTTCCATTGACCTGCAATTTCACGCCAATGACCAATCAGTTTAAGGGTTTCCAAGGAGCTAATTGTAATCAATAAATTATAGACTATAGACTTGTCCCTGGGGGGTACTGGTAGATAATGTCGATAACACTAAGGGTTTAATACCCTTGTTACGCCTATGTACTCAAGTTATACTTTGACACAGAATAACCACCTGCAAGTTTTTGGGTTTTCTTAAACTTAGGAGACTGAGGTCGAATACCTCATGGAAAATTATAAATCTTAATCCTGATGGACGACGGATACCAGGCGCAAGCACTCACCGACACAATGGCTTTTCTGCAAAAGAGACTGCAGAAAAGCGAAATTTTCAGATAAAAGGCATCCCCTACCTACTTTTCGCCTTTAATGTCAAAGAGATTTCTCAGAGGAGATCCCGGGAATAAAAGCTTTGGAAAAATGTGCAATGGGAGAACGTAATGGAAACGATTTTTGCAATAATATAATGATCCCGGAGATCATCCTTTTTCAAAATCTATTCAACTTATAAATTTGAAACATCCGTATAGAAAATAGGAACGAGTGAACTTAAAAAATAGTTTAAATGTATATATATTGCCATAAACAGCTAGGCCTCACAGACCGCGGTTCCAATAACCCCTATATATTCAGCTGAGGTCCCTAATGTCACCTATTTTTGAGATTTCGTCCCTAAAGTATAGGTACCCTATTTTCAGTCAATAGTGTAAAATTTTCTTTAAAAATTTACACAAAATTGACCTCAAAATTTCCCCTGTTTTCAAGAAAACTCTCATTTTCCCCATTGGAAATTCAACTATATCCATCTTTTTGGTTGAAAACCAAATAATTGGTTAAAAATTCACTTCGTCAGGTAAAAATTAATTTCAGTAATCACAAGTCTTATAATATCTTATTCAACTTTTTTCACCTGTTTCACCTATATTCTGGAAATTTATTAAGTTTATCATTTTTGTTCAATTGTTGAAAAATTGTTGAGATTGGTATTATTGGATAATTCCAGGGCATTTCCCGTTTGACAAAACTTTTCGAGTTTTAAAGCTGAGAATATTTTGATTTGATACTTGCAATTTTTTAAAATTAAATTCCCTTTCATTTTTTTAAATCATTTGAAAAGTTTTTAAATTCTTTGAAATTACTTCAAATGTTAAAATCACTTGAAATTTCATGAAATCTTTGAAATCCTGCATTTCTTCAAAATTCTTAAACTCTTCTGAATTCTTTTGCAATCCCTTCAAATTCTTTTATATAAGTATATTTGAAATCTCATAAACTCTCTTGAAATACCATGAAATTTGTTTAAATCATTTAAAATTTCTTAAAATCTTTTAAAATCTTTTGTAATCACTATTATTCCCTTGAAATTTTTAAATATTATATCTTGATAATTGCAAAAGAAGTCTTTTAAAATCGTTTAAAATTCTTTAAATTCATGTTGATATAGAAGTATCTGGAATTCTTCATGAATTCTTCTGAACTCGCCTAAAATTTTCTTAAATACTTCTTGCATTATTCACTTGAATTTGATTATATCTTTCTTTATTCTTCTGTATTCCTTTTAATTTTGGGAATATATAAAATATCCTAATTTTAGGATATTTTGGGATTATTCTGGGTATGTGTAAACCTATATAATTTACATAAAAACCACGATTATAGCAGGTTTTTTTATTATTTCTCATCAAATTGCAAAAACTATCTAATGTTCAAAAAGAAAGGTACCGCATTTGATCTTAAAAAAAGTACCCTAATAATGTTTATTTCATTTTTTTCTCACAGTTAGAAATTCCATTTTGCGGCTCGTCTTCAATTGCAAAAGTCAAAGCTAGTGAAAATTGTTTTGTGTCTCGAACAAGGAAACAATTCCGATTGGCTTTAGAATGCTTTAGAATGAAAAGCTTTCTATAAAAGTTTACCATATACGAAATGTGGGCGACACAGTAGATAAAAGTTTTATTATTATTATTCATTTCCCATTGAAAAAAAGAGTGCGAGATTGCAACCTATAAAAGCTCCCCGTTCTCGATATTTATGACACCTCTCGATACAATCGCGCTTGGAGCTCGGTATTGTCAGCATTATGGACGCGCGGTGCTTGCGATAAGCGCTTTTTGTGGGCCATCTCCTTTGAACCGGCCAATAGAAGTCATGCGACACACAAAACAAACAGTACAAAGGAGAACCACCGAAAAGAATCGGGATAAACATCTTCCCTCTTTTCTACCTTCTTCCTTCTTCCCTCATCGTTCATCCTTCTCTCATTCCTTGTCTCTTCTCTATCTCTTTTTCCTCTTTCGGTACGTGCTCCCGAGATAATTCAACGCCGAAAGTTTCGAGCATAAAGTTCGTAATGCCCCATAAATGTCGTCGTTCAAGAAAAAAGATAAATACGGTTCACCGTCGGTCCCCGTAACCGTAAGGTATATACTATTCGTGCACCGCATATGGTGTATATATAGCTATCTGCTTCGCTGTCACGCTCAGCACGAAATTGCCGAAAAAAGATACAGGGCTCCTGTGCACTGTGCAGTCTGTGAAACGCGATAAAAAGGAACGCGAAAAGGTTAAGAAAATAAAAAGGATGTAAAAAAAAGCTGGGATATTACTAGCCCCTGTGCATTCTTCTGGCATTGAAGCCTCCAAATGAAGAGGAACAAAGGTCGGAAAAAATCTTCAGTAAAAAGTTTAATGTCCTCAAGAAGGCTACCAAATTATTTTTCACTTATCCTCTTGTTTTTTTATTTTCTTTTTATGTCTCTTATCTCCCTCCTTTCCTTTAATGTTTTTTTCATTTTCTCGAATCTTCAGGGTTAATTAATTCTTTACTTACGAGCATATTAATTTAATTTAAAAGATATTCCAGGAGGTTACTCAGATTAACTTTCCAAATATGTAATTTCCCATTGTTCCTAAATTTTGTAACTATATAATGTTTGAATTATTTTAAAGGATTTCAAGTAATTTAAGAAATTTGAAAGGATATTTAAATAATTTCAGAAAGTTGTGAGATTTCAAAGATTTCAAGACATTTTAAAATTCATTAAAATCTCTTAAAGTCCTTTAAGATGACTTAATATCCTTTATAATCTTGTAATTTTGTAAAATCAAATAAAAATTAAATCTCTTTGACGTTTCAAATGTCAAACGTCTCGTGTTGCAAGAATCAATCTAATGCAAATCGCATTCACTGCAATCACTTGTAATTGCCCAGAAATCACTTGAAGCACATTAACAAAATTTTTATTGATTGAAATCTTTTGAAATTTTGAGAATTTTTGCTAAATAATTTATATTTTTTTAAACCTTCTGCAATATTTTCAAATCTTTCGAAATCTTGGAAACTGGTAAAAATATGCCTCTTTGTAAAACCACCTAATTCATACTAGATGATTTGGATGCAACTTAACCAAATTAGCCTCTGAACCTGAAACCACATTTGCTCACGTCTTGAAAGAATTGTTGCGTCAGTTTTCTCTCTCTAACTCGACGATTAAGCGAGAGTAGGGACATAAATTTTAATAGTTCGTCGCGATGGTGAAATCATTACTGAATTCACAGTTGAAGCTTATAAGTCTGAAAATTAGAATCACGATCCGTAATACGAATTGAGATTGATAATCCGGCTTAATTTAATGCAATCGATTGGACACTCTGTCGGGAATAATGTTTCTTGGCCTTCCATTCACAATGCTTTTCTGAGTCGATCATAATTTATAATCAGTGCCAGCTCATGCTAATGTGCAATTCACATGAAATCGGTATTCAAATCTCAATTGCTGACATTCTTCCTTTCAACTTTGTTTTGAAGGAAGAAAGATAATTTCGAAGAAAATAATATATAGTACTCATTTTTCTAGAATATAATTCTGAGACATTCGCCGAATTTTTTTAACGAAAGAAGAAGGGAATTCCTTTTTCTGTGAGATACCAGGAGATACTGACCACTTTCGAAATGTAATATAAAACGAAACGATCGTTAAAAGGGAGAGAGGGTAAAAAGAAGAGTTCAATAAAATAAGCGTAAGATAAACTTTTCGAAACGGATATCAGAACGATTGACGTGTTCTCCAACTGGTTATTACCGACATTTAGCGGAGAATAGAAATCCGATCTTATCACTATTTATATTCTTTAAATCTACCCTAAAAAGGAAAGGGTACTACGTAGTTTCTCTTGCCCTAAAACTTTAACAATGAGTCCTTTTAACTTTGGATTCTTCCGTGCACTACTGAAAGCACCCCAAGGAAATTGTGACTCTTGAAGGGCCTCGTATTACCGGTGACGGATATCGGAGAAATTTAGTTGCCATGCGAGGGGCAGAAATAAAAAAAGAGAGGGAAGGGGAAATTTACTGGATTTAAGTCAAATGCGAACCAAAACTAGATTTACATACAAAAGAATTGAATGTATAAAATTATTAAGGAAGTACTCTTGCAGAAATTGACCCATTTAGCCCTATTTAAAATGGGGTTCTGACGAGGCACTGGTGGGGAGTTTTATTTTTCAATAAAATCTTGAAACTCATTCGAGTTCTTTAAAAATTCTTTGAAACTACTTGATTCGATATAATAACTACTTCTTTTTATAATAGCATTTTTTTCAGAAAATTACCTATAGTTATAACTAATTAAATATTGCAAATAGTGTATCTAGAATAGTTTTTTAATCTTAATGGGGTATTTACCAGTTTTCCATGTTAGGACCACATTAGACCTAGAGAAACCTGACCAGGACCGCATTAGGACCCCATATCGAAATTTCTGCACGGGTACCATAGAAAATATTCCAAATATTCTAGAATCTAAATCTTTCCACAGAGAAAAATGGATATTCAAGCTTAATATCTTGAATCACGAGATAATTAAGCTGAATATTTAAATATTTAGGATGAATATATTTGAAATTAAATTTTTTGACTATCTAAATATTAAGTTTGATGAATATCCATTTTCTCCGTGATGAAACACGCTGTAAAGTCTCTAGAAATGCTATAAAATCCCTCGAAACAATAGTTTAAATTTAATGGTGAAGAATCTCTCGCAATGTCAAATACTTACCTATTTTTTAAATGTGAAATATCGAAATTTAAATATTTGAAAATGTCCCCTCTAAAAAAAACAGTGCCTTCCCCACTTAAAAATCTCCATTGACCCCAAAACATCCTCTTTGAATGCACAACAATTGAGTTTGCTCAGCGAGATAAACCTAAGCATTGTAGCTTATTTTTCCCCCAGCGATTTACCTTACTGTAATATTTTCGTCAAGACTCAGTTTTTCACAATGCCGAATTTGGTTACATCCCTTGTGGAACGTGAAAATAGGCCCCTTTTGTGCGTCTCATTCTAACAGTACTGATGTGGTTGCTAAGTGTACTATGACATTTTCGGTACGTTGATTCCTACCTCCTCGAGCCTATTTATATTTTCTATTATCTATTGTATTTTCAATGCTGATGTCATGAAGGGCCTTGACGTGAGACGTCGAAGGCCTACGACGTGACCGAGAGACCCATCCAACATCTTCCCCCTCGGCCTCTTGTAAAAGGGCAACCTCTGAGCAAAAGAGACAGCTTAAACACTCGAGGTGCTTGAGAAATAAGGATAACGAAAATGAGAGGAAGATAGTGATGGAGGTTGGAAGATGCAGGATAGAGTGAAAAAGTAGGAAGGGAGGAAACAGGTCCTCCCTCCTGCAATTTCTCCCTTTTTCCCCCTTTTCTCCCTTTTCTCCCTTTTCTCCCTTTTCTCATTATCCTTCTCCTGCCCTTCCATACCATTCTAAGGTCCTGGATATTTCCACTACTTACCAAGCAATAAACTTTACTCAGAATATTTATCCTTAAAACCTTGAAACTTTGAAACCTTGAAAGAAACCAACTGTTACTGGTACTCACTAAATAAATCTTTTAGAGTTATTTTTCGAAGAAGCATCAATTATTCAATATTTCAATCATTTTCAAATGGGGAACCTTACCAATCTTTAAACTTCAAATCCGGATAATGAACACTTTCCTTTTTTGATTATTTTAATTTTGATAATCTTCTTTAACGCCAATAATTATAATAAATCATAGACTCATTATAGTTAAATATAGCTATTAGCTACCATACTTACTACGGAAAATTTAACTAAAAATTTAAGTATTAAAATAAAAATACAAAAAATTAAAACACGGGGAATGCAAAAACGAATGAAATATAATAATCCCCTGAAATCTTTTCAAATCGAGATTGAATCGATTCAAATCTTTTGAAATCAGTAAAGATTTCTTCAATCCTTTAAAATATCCCTTGAAATCTATGAAATTATCTGAAAAACATTCAAATTCTATGAAATCCCTTTAAATTTTATATCCTTTCACGCACATGCCCTTGAAATCTCGAATCGCAAAACTTGATTAATAGGATTTTTATAAACCTTTCAAATTACTCTTTCCACATAACATAATAACCACCTGTCCAAAACTCTAGGTTTAGCTAAGATGCTGAAAGATAGAAAGAGAAAGGATCTAAGAAAAAGAATAATGACTTATGTTAGAGGGGGAGGCATCAAGAGAGAAAATAAATGAAAGAATAAAAATAAAAACAGGAGAGAGAAAGAAAGCAAAAGGGATACGAGATGTTATTCTCCCTGCAAAGCATATGATCGAAGAAACAAGTTTCTCTCTCGCTCTCTTTTCTCTTCCTCTGATCCCTTTAGTGTCTTCTTTTTCTCTCTCGTTTTTTATTTTTCCTTCACTCTTTCTTCTCTTTTCTTCTCCCTCAATCTCAATCGAAAACCGTAAACAGCATCCCTCACACACTTTTGGCTGTGTACATGTATGATGCACTCTTTTGTGTAACAAATTTTCCAAGTGTGTGAGTAACTGAGATACACACACGTAACAGCTACCGGTTTTGTGAGTCTGTGCGTCGTACAGTAGCTGGCAATCGTGTTTTGTATACATCAAACAGCTGAGATCCTGTTCCTCGTTTACGAGATTTCCTAGTTCAGAGAAACCACTATTTTTTAATTTTTTTTTTCAACATTTTTTCTATTTAATCCCCTGTAAGTTCTGAATTATGACCCTTGAAATTTGATAAAATTTAAATTGAAAACGTTAAAATTGAGTTCCATTAGTCTTAAACTTTAACGCTTGTAAATTGATGTTACAAAATTGATGAAATCTGGATTTCACAACTTGAAATTGAAAGCATCGAGATTTGAACCATTATATAATTAATTTCATTTTTTCTGAAGTATTTCAAACTAATGCATAAGAATTTGACACCATTTTTTTTTAATAACAGCATATTAATTTCAAACCTAATCATTTTGTCAAGTTATCATTCATAACTACTCTTTGAAAAATGGATACCCTTTTCTTAATTTTTTAAAATTAGATTTCCAAGAACAGATTATTATGGAGGCGGGTTGCTTTTTTCCTCCTACTTTTCTTCTAGTTTTCGTGCTACTTTACTCTTAAATAACTATCAGCCGTTCTAAGGTAACGGTCTGTTCGCTATAAGGAAGAGAGCTAGCAAAGTTAGAGGCGCAAGTAAAACTGGAAATAGGCTCGAGAAGAAAAGGAAGAAACCAGTAACAACAATAGAAATAAAAGGCAATGATGGTGCATCCATCTGCTGTAGAAATAAAATTCGAACAGTCGTTGAGAGGAACCTTAACTCGCCATAACACTCAATCTCCTATAATTAGATTTGAAAAAAAAACAATACAGTAAAAATTTCATATACAGTAATTTCTTCCAACGATTTATAAAAATTCCGCTATATTATTATGAAAGAATAATCCAAAATTATAATCAAAACAAAAATCGGGTGCAGGGGTGTATAATGTATAAAATGTAAAAAAAATATGGTAATATCAGTTGAAGTATTACAGTTTAGGAAGAATGATTGCAGCTAAATACCTATTGACTTTATTAATATTTATTACTTAGTACAACAGCATCCATTCGAGTGTTACCCAGTCAAGCCTTGCTTAACCTCGCTGATCGCACTGGAAGGCTGGAAGCCTTAAACCATTCCATGCACCGAAGAGTGGATATAATCTATCTATAATATATTAACTGATATATTAATATCTGTTAATAATGTAATTATATGTTCTAGGCAAACGAAAGTTGTTAATAAAAATGTAGGGAACGTCCTCTAAATTATTTTTAGAATCGCCTAAAAAATTATTTTGATAATCTGGGCTGAGCATCAGAGAACATTAATAACTCCTTGAAGCAATTTAATCACGATTTCAAGTCATCTTTGTTCTTATTCCTAGAGCGTTTTACTGGGCAAACTAATTCTTTTAATGGAACAGTAAAGAAAAAGGGGCTGGTTAGAAGGAAACGAAAATTAAGTCGTTTGGCGTCCAATGTAACAGGACACGTGAAACGGGTTTGATGCAATTACTTACGATAAATTTATCGAACCACGTCACTTCATAACGTCAGTCATCTCGTACTCATCGTTCGATGAAATGTCTCGAGTGATCCAAGATAATGAACATGCTTTATTGAGACACTTGATTAATGAGTCGATCTCTTGTTATGATTTTTTTTTTTCCTTTATCATAATATAATTGCAGTTTAATAATTATACTTTCTGATACCAATTACGTAAGTAGAAAAAACGATAAATATTCGTTTGACTTTTAATCCAAACAGAATAATCCAAGAATTTCTATCTTTCACTTAATTACAATTTTTCTAGATTAAAACGGATAACGAAATTCATTTTAACGACTTTAAAATATGGAATATGGAATTTTGTAAAGGATCTTTTATGGTCCAAAACACGAATTTCATCGTCACCGGGTGAAGTGAAAAAGGTTTATAGAGTTTGAGATAACATCGAGGGATTCAGGATTTTCACAAATATTTTCTTAGCCCTAAAGATAAGATCTTAACAGGAGAGACTTGTCGTACAAGCTTAAAGTCATTTATGGAGAGAAGAATTGACTTCTATTAACCGTAACGTAAAAAGAAGGAAAAAAAATAAAGCTACTATTTCGGAAGTAGAATATAATGTATATCAGGGGGGAAACCTGTTCCATGTTCTTTTCTTGGAAAGTTCTTCAACTTTCTGGTTAAGCTAGTCTATCTCAAAATCGCTTTCTATTTTTAGCCACAACTCACAGGTACTATATGACATCACAGAATCACCTTCAGAATGCTTAGAATTTCGAGTGTGTGGACCCTCTGAAAATCTCATCTTCGTCTGACCAGAGGTCTAACAAACATGAATCCTCAAGTGTAATTCAGTAGCGACTATATAATTCGACCCTACCAGGGATTCTCAAATTTTAGAGGAAAATGTACGGGAACCTAATACAAAATTTGTGAATTTCGACAAAAAAAAAACACGAGGTTTTTGTAAATTTTCCTTTGCTTGAGATTGATATGAAATATAATTAAAAACCTAACAATAATTGAATTCTTTTAGAATTTTTTGTAAATCATTTTAATTCTTTGAAATTAATCTCAAATTCTTTTGAATTCTTAAGAATGTTAAAAATTCATAACTTTATTTTACACTGCATTAAAAATAGATTAAACATTCCGAGTTGTGGAGCAACAAAAGGGAGAATATAATGAACCCGTTGTGAAGAATTTTTTTCTTTTTCGAGTGAGAGCTACTGAACTTACTCGCTACCGTGTTACCCACAAAATCTACGTTGCGTGAGATTCATTAGATTTCAGAAAGCAAAGAATCGAGTTTTCTCTCGACTGTTTTTAGATTTGTACCAACAAAATAATATCAGAGGTATATAAATTTAACCATCAAAAAGCTCGGCTTATATTTGATCATTTTGTAGTGTTTGTACGTTGCATCGACTGCAATTTCCTAGTTTGGCACATTCATCCGGCGTTTCATCAATCACGGGGAAATCAGCTTTGTTCTTACTTAATATCGATTCTCGCATTTCATTTTATACTACAGAGCGAGTCGCTAAATTAGTTTTGTATATACTTCATATATATTTCATATCATGTTATTATATCTGAATTTTCATAAAGCTTTTTCCATTTCAGATGAGAAAATCCATTGAAGCTGTTAGAAAAGAAGAAATTTCCAAAGGATCATTTTTAAGAACATTAATTTGAGGGATAAAATTATCCTTATCTGAGGGTTGCACACACAGAATAAAGTCATGCATATGGGAAGATGGATGGAACATGGATATTTATATTCCGAGAAAAGGAAGAAGAAGAACGAGAACGAAATGTTTAATCCTCCTCTTTTATCACGACGAACATCTCCGCAATTTTAATCTCGTGCATAGTACTCGATTCAATATCGAGTAAGAATCTTAATGAACATTCATGCAAAGGAACTCGGTCGTGCACATCGTTTACTTCCCAGATCAATTTGGACGTAAGTATACTTCTTTCTTTTCGTATTTAGTCCATTTTATCTTTTACTAAACTCCCTAAAATAACACCATCTCATTTTGAATGATACTACTCACTTCCAATTAATTTTAATGGAAAATTGTAGTGATTAACACAGGGAAGTGAACCTTTCTAATTTATAATTGATGCCAGTCAAGCAATCACAATTAAATAGTATTTTACGTGACAAGGGGAGAGATGAGACTATTCGGTAACTAACATTTTTTTAGAGTTTCCCGTGCAGAAATTTCTATGGGGTCCTAATGGGGTCCTGGTCAGGTTTCCCTTGCTCTAATGTGGTCCTGATATCGAAAACTGGAAAGGACCCCAAAAGGCGCGTCACAATCTCACTGATAAATACTCCACGTACACTGATAAAACTCTATGGTTGTGACAACCACAGAAATAATAAAATATATATGGTACAATTATCACCTAGCACGCAAATACTCATTTGTGGTTGCCACAACCAGGATTTTGATTCACAGAACCACGCGTCAATTAAAATCTTGGGGAAAAAAAACTGGTCAATACCCCATCAAGATTAAAAAATGTTCTGGAATCATTATTTGCAATATTTGATTAGTTAACCATAGTTCATTTTCTGAAAAAAAATCCTATCATAAAAAGAGCTAGAAAGTGTCTTATGGAATCAAGTAGTTTTAAAGAAATTTTTAACTTCAAAGTAATTCACAGGACTTTCAAGATTTTAGAGTATCTTCCAAAATTTTTTAAGTATGTGTTTCAAGGGTTTTTAAATGATATTAAGGAATTTAAGGGGAATTTTTAAAGAATTTCGAGAGAATTCGAATGAGTTTCAAGATTTTATTGAAAAATAAAAACGCCACCAGAGCCTCCGTTAGCCTCGTCAGACCCCATTTTAAATAGGGCTAAATTGGTCAATTTCTCCACGGGGTCTATAAGCTTGCTTTTATTTTCAACCCTAAACTGTTATTTTCGCCCCGATGTGAAGGATCCGAAAATGGAATTGTCAATTTAGATGTTATGAAAAAACATTGTTCATAGAAACATCGTTTTTTTTATTTTTAAAATAGAAAGATCCTAACAAAAAATTCTTTTTATAGTCGTATAGGGTTGAGAAGATTGAAATAGAGATTGATTTCGTCATTTATTTATGCTTGAATGGCTACATGATAGGAGTAAAGTTGTAAAGAAGGCAGTTGACACAGTGTGATGTGAGGAAAATCGAGTAAAGCAGATCTTATAGAATGAGGGCATTTCTTTCCATTTTCCATTCCATTTTTCATTACCTGCAAGAGCCTTCCAAACCTGGCTTTAAATCGATTTGATCTGCATTTCTAGCCTGTCAAAGTGTCAACCCCATGTCAGTGATCGATTTGCGAGATCTGTATTCTCCAACGGAAGTATCTCCCGCGGCTTTGTCCTGACTTTGGATATCGAGAATGCACAAAGGGCTCCGTAAAAAGCTTATAAAATATATATACCATATATTGAAGCACCAGAAAATATCCAACATTTCATGATCGAGTCTTCCGGAAATATTTCTAGACAAATTCAAGGTACTGACGTTCCTCAAATTTTATAGTCCATTATGAAGTTAATTCCGAGTTTCAGAACTGATGTTTGGTTTCAGAGAATATTAATTTTTAAAAACATTCTTTTGCAGAGTTACTTAATCTAGATTGGTTTGTGTAGGGATTTTTAAAGTAACATCATTGAAATGGCCCATAATGGCTGTCTTATTTGATCTTTGAAAATATATTTTCAATATCCTTTATGAGAGATATTTTCAATTCCACAGAAGTTTTAGGTGTAGTGGGCGTTCACCAACACTATATATATGTAGTGAGTTGCGAGCATTATGTATGCGCCACTAGGGTTACCCATTTTTCTTTGTGTCACTGGATCAGTGCATTTCACGTGGCGAACCGTTTTAAAAAAGTGAAGGGACTAGTGAATCACTAACCTTTCTGCACACAGTCACAGATTCTATGTCCGGAATGGAAGACGAGTAGGAGTTCGGAACGTGTCCGAACGTGTGCGACCCTTTGTCGAACCCTCTTACAATGCCAGAAGACGAGCTCCCTTTCCTCCAACACCACGATGTTCCACTGCTACTTAGCAAGTGCCTCCCTTGCATATCCAACGGGTGACTGAAAAAAAAGAAAGAATAATATTTTAAGGATTTGAAGAAACTTGAACAGATTTCAAAAGATTGCAAAATATTTCAAGACTTGAAGAGATCGGGAAATCCATTTGGATCTTTACAAAATTCTATAAAGTCTCTTTAAATTGCTTCAAATTATGACAAACTTCTGTTTGTACCCGGTTGTTAGCTTTTTTTGGATCACCTAGTATATAGTTACTAGATTCTTAAGTCGGTGCTCATAAGGACTAAAGATCTCTTCTTTTGCACATAATACGTTGCCAAGGTGCCATTTGAGACGTGGGAACTTTTGGCAGGTGATCATTGAGATTGGTTCGATCGACTTTGCGGACTTTGGGACCTTCTTAGCCTGGGCCCAAAGAAAAAAGGGCCTCTTTCGTAAAGAAAGCAGATGCCCATCGAAAATTTCGTAACTGATCCGATCCCTTCAAATTGAGAGGCCTCTATTAAAAAGAGGAAGAAAGAAAATAGTCCTAGAAGGCACAGCTGAGGCACAACTTACCGTATATTACATATACAATATACATATATAACGTATATTATATGTACAATGTAGATATATGGGAGTTAGTGGTTAATCATTCATGCGTGTTACATGTGAGGTGGCAGCTTCCGATCTTGGCGAAAAACAGAATCTGACGCGATATTTGGGGCCCTTCTCTTTGCATGCTTCGCCACACTTCCGCACGAAATTGACACCTATCCGGGGAATAGCAAGGAAAGTACGAGTACAAGTTACCAAGAACCCTGTCCTTCAAAATTATTCATTGAACCGCGGGAAGTGGTTTTAAGATATCTTTTACATTTGCAAGAACGAGGGAATGAAGCCTCTTGACCTTCCCTGTTATATTTTTGGACATGAGAGTCAGGATTTGGTTTTTTTTTTTAATTATAGAAAATTTCTGGAAGGAGATACAAAGAGTAATAGAAACTAAAATTTTAGGACGAACAATCTTTTCATTTGAACATAAGTTTATAATGCAGATAGAGAGAAGTTACTGAATTGAATTGCATATGGTTGCCTTTCTCTTGCAATCATTCAGCAATATCATATAATAATAAAACACATGTAATCAAGACATCTTTGACCCCAACTAATACTAACAATAAGCTATACGGTTTAAGTCCAGCAGGAAGTTCGTGCTGACACCGTCCAAAGAGAAATTATATCGTCTTGTCGACTTAACGGGAAAATAAATATTCATTAAACTCTTAGTTCTTCTAACTTATAATTATATGTCTACTTTTTTAGAAGATTGACTTTAATCTCCTTTTCCTGCTTTTCCACATAAAAAGTAATACATCCTTACTTTTTAATTGCTCCGACCACATTTCTAGTCAAACCAGTTTTTTATCCTTATACAAATTACTTTTTAAATTGATCCAGCTTATTTTATATTGAAGCAAATGACTTTTTAATTTTTCAATTACGGACAACAAATTGATTTTGTGATTACTGCTTTTCTGCATTATTATAAATCATCTTCAAGAAAGTAAGAGTATATAATATATAAGTCTGATCATAAACGAATTGTTGAAGAGTTTACGATGGAAAATTATGAGGCTAACATGTCACTGAATATTACATATTACCAAACTGAGTGAACGCTGAAGAACACATAAGTAATTATTTTCTACATTCCGAAATTAATTACTTTCTTTGTAAACTAAATTAATTACTTCCCAAAAAGAAACCATGCTCTGCAATTACTCTGAACTTTGTTAGGCGGAGTACAAAATAATAATTAATAATTGATAGCACTTGCGTTTTTCTGCAACTCGACATTTATTTTTATTTGTGAATAAAAATATTAAAATATAACTTTCGTTATACTTTAGACGTTATAACTTTCTCAAATGCTTACGTAAATGTAAGATTTTCTATTCAAACAAATTTGAAGGAACGTTTCATTATAGAAAGGAAATTAATTCAATTCATGGACTAAGGTTTAAATTGAATCGATGTCTATAAATAAATCTCGATTGTGCAAAAGAGGATAGCTCATTGCAAGGGTGGAGTTGATCATAAACAGAATCTTAATTTCTATCTTATCACTGTCAATCCATATCAAAATATGTGCACATAACATTTCAAATGTGCCATTTTTAAAAATGAAAAAAACAAAACAAAACAGTGAAATGTGATAGCTGACAATTCAATAACATGAGATATTATCTGCAGAGCAACTATCTGATGATCATTGATCATATTACGTCAAGTTTGCATACCATACATTAAGTATTTTAAAAGTATTTTGTATATGAACAACATATTATCTGCAGGATTTTCCAATGTGATTATTTTACTAGCATAAATTTAATGAAACCCTAATGAAACTTCAGACTGTATGTATTTTCATCAGTGAAATTTCCTACTAATTTAAATTTAGAGAGCATTATATATAAACGCAGACCAAAATTGGATCGTAAGCTCTGGAAAAGCAGCAAGCTTACTGCAGGAACCTGTGTTGAGAGAGTTTTAGTGGCGCACTTATTGGCTCTAGTTATGACACTGCTCTATGCTACGCAATCTAGAATTCTAGACCTCAATAGTAGTCCAGCAGTCAAGAGTCCACGATTAGTTAAGCAGTTAAGCAGTTAAAGGCATCTGGGTAATTTTAGACAACTCCTATAAACGATACACGCGTTCAGCAAACTGCATTGCACTTCATACTACTTTGAAATCGATCCAACTGAAGCCCCACGGGTAGCTTTTAGAAATTCTGGGCATCTGGAATAGAACACGGACAGGAAGAAAAACTCGTAAAAATTACTGAGATCAAAGCCTTTTTAAATATGCCGACCGCAGAAAGACGACAGAAATAAAACTGAAGAGTCATTAATTGCTTGCTTAAGTTTTAGAGCAGCTTCACTTTTTAGACTCTCAAATATCATGTTTTCGTTTCAAGAATATAATAATTTTAGTTTTGAGAAATTGATATGCATTATGCATATATATATCTTTTTGTCACTAAAGTAAGAATACAGTTTTACTAATTCTGAATAAACATGATTTCAAATTATTATCAAAGTAATCAGATTTCGAATTGCACGTTCAAAGTATTCCAAAATAACAAAATAGGTCAGCGAGCTTCTAATTTACGTTGAAATGACCCGCGGGGAAAGAGCTCTATCTACATATTTACGTGCGGCGCAAACACTGATAGATCGTGCACATGGTCCCGCTATGGCAATTTTGCCAGGGTCAGCAAAATCGTCTATCATTAAAGTCAACATTATTAACGGTAACATCGAATTGGCGCTTGCTATCTTCCACCATCCCGAAAACGCACAGGGAAAATAAGGACTTGAGCGGGGACGATCGATTACACTGTTATAGAAAAATCTCAATGAAATTTAATATACAGGGTGTCGCGGTACTCACGGTACATATTTATATTTTATTCCAAAAAGAAAAAAATGGAGTAAAAAATGCAAATACAACTAATTTTTGGAGTGTATAATTACGGAGTAATTAACAATTAAAGATTAAACAATTAAAAGAATGCGTTGGATAGCCGACAATCCATGTGCCATTACTGAGAGTGTGTGAGTACAAGTTCAGATCGTATAACTTACCCTCAATTTATTTTTTTAGGAGTTTTTCAGTTTTGACTCTTTAGTGAAACTTTACACTTAAACGAGATTCGAAAATTAACAACTATCTCTTTCATAGCAACCAAGTTAAAAAACTTTGCTTGACAAGTTAATTTCCGTGCAGAAATTTTGATGGGGTACTGGTCAGGTTTCCCAAGTTTTAATGTGTTCCTGACATGGAAATTCTATTATAAAAAGAGGTAGTTTAGTTATTATATTGAATGAAGTAGTTTAAAAAAATCTCTAAGTATGTATTTCAAGGGTTTTTAAATCATATTAGGGAATTTTAAAGGATTTTCAAAAGATTTCAAGTGATTTTTAGGAATTTAAAGGGATTTCAAGAAATTTCAAGTGATTTTGCGAAATTTAAAAGGATTTTAAGAAAGTGATTAAAGAGAATTTTTCAAGCAATTTAAATATATTTTTAGTGATTTCAAAGAACTTTTAAAGGCTTTCAAAAGAATTCAGGGGAGTTTCAAGATTTAAAAATAATTCAAAAATTTGGTAAAAGTTTTCAGGGCATTTTAAATTATATTAAAGAATTTTAAAGAACCCAATTTTAAATAGGACTAAATCCTGAATTCTTAGAATTCCTTTAACTTTTTTAATTGCGCTGAAAACTTTTGAATACATTGAATTATTTGGAATTTCAAAACTTTTAAATACTCTAAATTCATCAATGCGTTTTTCATAATTATTTCAAAATTAGTTTAATTAGTCGAGCATTAAGCTAGCAGCGAATAAACATGTATTATTGGTGTAGTTAAAACGTATTAGTATACAAATTACTAATAGGTAGTTAGTAGTTTTATAGTAATATGTAGTTAGTAGTAGAACTAACTATTTATCGAAGTAGTAAAAGTAACTGAATATGTAGTTTACTTAAATACAAAAATTACATTGGGGCCTTAGGGAACTAAGCAACTTAGTTGAAAAGTAGTGAAATCTACTAAGAACTTTTTTCAGTGAATCAATAATTTAATTTTCACTACTTTACACTCATGATAGTGTTGCAACATCGAATAAAAAACATCGATGACTCGGACGATATATTGGGTCATTTTTAAGAAACATCGATGATTTAAAAATAACATTCTTTTAATTAGATCTGATTTCGGTTGCATAAAATTATTCATAAGAAAGTAGATTTCACTTCGATTTTAAATGAATAATATATTATATTACAAAATATTGCAATATATCTCGTTTTGTTACGGCATATGGGGTAAGACGTCGTTTTAGTTGACTAATTTGAAAATTTGGTAACCATCAATTTGCCATTGTTAAGAAAACATCGATGTTTGAATCGATGGATTGAAAGTAAAAATATTGATCCAAAAACATCGATCATCGCAAGAAAAACATCGTTAATTCCAATGGTTCCAAATCCATGTTGCAACACTAACTCATCTCATGATTAACGATTACTTGAATGAAAGAAGCATACAACTATAGTCAAGTGCCGTTTTGCCACTAAGTTCTGAATCCGAGGATTATCTAGGCACTTCAGACTGCGAATGCACCTTAATTGTCGTTTAATACGAGAAGTAAGAGTCACCTCACAAGCTAGGATCGATTTGTAAATCTTAAGGGCACAATGGGGCAAAATTAGCGGGGCCATAATCGCCTCGACTTTCCTTTAGCTTATGCGCTGTGATTGGGGGCGTGGGGGCAGCCAGATGAACTAAAGGAAGAGAGCATTGAAATGCGAAGCAACGCTATATGTGTATTTTACATGTATATTGTATATGTATATATGTACGTACATTGTACATTGAGAGGAAGATCACCCATCCGTAATTCCATGGTTTGCAGCGATGATTATAACTCAGGTATATACATTCGACACGCGTAATTCAATTACGCAAATGAAAAAATTGTACAATTCGCGATGAGACCGAGGCGATTCAATTTGCAGGAAAGTACCTTCGTACCTTTGTGGCTGATGCGAATTGCACTTACGACCTTTCGCTGCACAATTGGGCCACACGGTTGTAATCGAGTTTCACCTGATTATGCTTTGGTTTCTCGAAAAATGTGTTTTATCATCTTCTTTTGCCAAAGAATGATGTAATGTAATATATGTTTTGACATACAGAATTACATTTTTCAAGAAATTGAAAATAAGGGAACAAAAAAAAGATCGTTCATGTCGATACTATATATATGACTGGACTTGATTTAATGTAATACGAGAAAGCATTTTATGGAGCGAAAGCGGATGAAAGCTTTTCATAAAATGAATAAAAGTACGAAAAAGGTATATAGAAACGAATAAAAGAGGTTATTGTGCCTTTGGAAAGATAACAATCGGTATATTGCAGAGAGGATTGTGACCGAGGCGAAGTTAATGTACAGCACTCAAATCAATTGAGTACTACCGCAGTACACGCGTGTGAGCCACGTAGCAGGGAAAAATAATCGCCGGAACAATCAAGCGTCCACCAAATTTCCCAAACATCGTCCCCCATTTCACAAATTGGGAAGGAGGATGAAATAACACTCCCTTTTTCCACCTAGCGATGGCTCGCCTGACAATATGCAGCTTTTCAATGTTTAAATTGTTCATAACTATACATTTTATTTTCATAAGGTTTTAAAAACAAAAGAAGAGAAATCTTATACACAAAAGCGTGCCTCCAGGGTGGCCACTGGCCACCATCACTGACACATATGTCAGAGAAATGCGAGCATAGCTGTCAGGGAAATAGAAGTTGATTCATTAACAATAATAATAATGAATAATAGTTTATTTAACATATTTTAGAAGATTTTCATGGATTTCGAGAGATATAAAGAATTTTGTTTTTGTAGACATTTTTTGAGATTCTATAGATTTATAAAGATTTAAAATAAGAAAATCATAGTAAAGTGATAATTTTGAGAAGTTGTTGATACTATATGGTTAGAACGGTTGCTTATCAACGAGGTGCATATTATTAATTTTGAATCAAGTGGGTGCACCGTTAGGAACTTTCGGAAAAACCACAAAATACTGCCGTCAGCTGTTTCCTCGAAAATGTACCGTTATGATGGCGCCCGGGCTCGTTGAATTACATATACCGAAGGTATAATACGGGTCGATTAATATTCATACGGTAGGACCGACCCTTGCTGTTTCAACGCCCTAGGCACCTCTGGACTTTACCGTCCTTTGGATGCAAATACTTGGCGATGCAATAACCTAGCGATAAGGTTATTTAATTAAGAGCGTGTAGAATCTAGAGCCTTGCGAAAATATCTCAGTTCATCGCTAAAACATGAAATTTATTTTTTCATTTAAATTACAACCACTTGCAATTTCCAAAAATTGTAACTTTTACGATAGCACTTGATAAAAGAATTTATTGCATTCGCTTGAAACCGTTAAAAACCGAATTTCGAAAAAACTATAAGTCTAATCAACTTTATACTTTCCCGTGCAGAAATTGACCCATTTAGTCCTATTTAACATATAGAGTTCTGACGAGGTCCTGGTTAGGATTTCTATTTTTATATAATTACGAATTTATGGGTTAACGATATAGCAGTAATATCTCATTAATATCAATCTTATATTGGTGTTCCCATCTTAAAATAATCTAATAAAACTGAGATATTGTTGATAATAAAATAGGGCTTTGAAAAGTTTTCCAAATCAAACCCAAACATCAAGTAAAAATAGGGAATGTACAACATTTTTTGATTCCAAATTACTTTAAAATCATTTGAAATCTCTTAAAATCCTTTCAGATATTTTGAAATTTTTTGGTATCATTAAACATTCCTTGAACAGATTTTAAAAGATTTTTCTGAAGAATTAAAACAAATTAAAAAATATTTTAAGTTGTCTCTAAATATTTCAATGAAATTTAAGAGATTTAACAGATTTTAAAGAATCTAGAAATATTTTTTGAAATCTCTTCTCGTTATCAAAAATCTCTTGAAATTTTTTTAATCTTGTGAAAGTACTTGAAAACTCTCTGGAGCTCTATTAAAAAAATCCTTCAAAATACTTTTCAAAATTTTTCAATTACATGATGAAGCTCATCTGAATTAATGTATTGTATTTAGAAAATATTGATATCTTTCAAATCCTGTAAATTTCCTTGAAATTATTTTTAATTTCCTGGAATCACTTTAAAGCAAATTTTTCAAAAATCCTTTAAAATTCTTGAAAATTTAAAATCCTTTAATTTTCAAGCTGTTAAAGAGAAAACAGTATAAATAATGCAATATTTTATCTGCAATATTTTATCTTCTAAATGCGAGATGGAAGATATTTAAAACTTAAGCACTTCTTTAAGAGAGAATGGAAGAGGAGAATAATATGTTAGAGTTAAATATGCCTCCCTTCCTAACTGTTCCTTAATCTATGGAAGCGAAGGATAATTTTAATGGGTAAGAACAATGCCGCCCTTAGAAGAACTTAGATTTATAACCCAATATTTTTTGCGTAATTAGTCAAAATAAAATTCATGGCCGAAAGGGTTTAACCTTAGATTGCCTTTCGAGTTTCGCAGTACGAAATTACGCGCTTCCCAAACGTTAATGCATTAATTGTGGCAATAAAGTTTTTGCCCGAAAACTTTAAGGGTCTAGTTAACGGCAAGTGAAATTATTTGCGTTCCTCAGTGAATTTACATCACCAAAATGCATTTTCTGCTGAGTTGGCGGCAGTCGTCCTTATCTAACTTCATCGCTTCGTGCCAAATTTTATTACCCACTTAACCACGCAACCTTCGATCGTCGATTTTTTGTCCCTTCGACCCTACAAATTTTGTCTTTCAGTTTTCCTTCAATTATATCCTTCATATTTATTTATCCTCTACTTTCTCTATAAAGAAATTTTCCATTACTTTTACGTGGAGATTATTATCACTGTGATCTTTTATTGATGTGAATTTTTTGGATCAATCACGAGGCGTTTTATTTTTTATAAATTTTCGAAAGGCTTCTAGTAGAACTCTCATTAGTTGTTGCCCCACCAGAAAATGAGGAAATAGCTCCCCTACTTCAAATGGAGAAAGATAGGAAAATTTCTACACGGAATAGGAAAGCGAGAAGTTTGACACGCTATAAGAGCGAATGAATCTGGAATAATTACTCCTATAACGAGAGTTTTACGTGATCACATATACCTACACATATTGTGCGCACTATCTGATTAGCTTAATGCGATAATTATAGTTCCTTCGAGTGGTTCTAGCTCTGAAAATGTATCACGTTTTATATATATAATATATATAATTATATATAATATATATACAGTAAGGTCAGTTACAGTTACGTACAGTTAAGTTGTCTTAAATTTAATTACGTCAAACATTCTGCTTAAAATGAGCCCAAAACGAAGTTACTTTGGCACCTTTTTAAGAAGATATGGCAAAAAATTTCTATGGAATAATTGTAAAATTATTTTTCTACATATTCTGTACGAGTACTTAAATTAAACGCGAAGAAGTTGAACAAAATTTAATATTTTTCCTATTGAGAAAAATAGTTTTTTAAAATATATGAAATAATTAATAATGATGTTTCTGCAAAAAATATATTAATATTTACATTATTTTTCACATATTTTAAATAAAAAAAAACAGTTTGCAATGCAGAAAAATCATTTTACAATTATTTCAATAAGTCTATCAGATTCCATAGAAATTTTCCTTTAAAATGAACCCAAGAAAATTTTTAAATGTTCATTATTTTGAAAGTTATTGATAGAATTTCGATAGCTTTTAACTGAATTGAACAAAAAAATGTTATGTTTGATATGGTATTTAAATTTAAGAGACAAACGATCCTATTTTAATTCTTCCAAAAAAATCTATAGTTTTTAACGATAATGCAAAGCTAAAATAAAAGGAAGAGCGTGTTTGTCAAATTTTACAGGTAATTTGAATACCTCTCGAGTCCGTTGAATTTTTCCCCTAATTTAGATTGAAGAAGGCTAGCTCCTTGAAGGAAGTGAAGCGCCTTGGGGTGTTTTTCCGAGGGGGTGCGTTATATCTTTGCCAAGGAAAAAGTCAAAGTGACAGTTCGCGAGACATTCCGACAATAAGGGCGCAATATTTCCTAGTCTGTAAAACGTAGCCATATATCGCTTTTTGGCTAGAGGAGTGGCCCATAAATAACGAGTAGACTCGTAAAAAAGTGACATCTGCTTACGAGCAATCAGCCACGGAATTAAAGATCGCACGAGAGTTTGGAAAGATTTGAAAGCTTCGATTTCACGGCGTTCTAAATGTAGTGGTATACTACATACAATATAGTATATTACTCTTTATAGTACAAATGTGTTGCTTGGCATTCGGTCAAAGTTGGAAGTATCGAGGGTGAATCGATTTGAACAAAGAGATGGAAACGTGGCTCCAAGCGGGGAGGTTTATGAAATAATCAATAGGTTTTATCCGATGAGAGGAGACTATAACGCCAGCTGGTTTCGCTATCATTGATGGTAAATTTCCAAACGCTAGGGCATTGTTTAGCTGAATGTAGGACAAGCTCGAATCATGGAAGGGGACAAAGAAAAGGGACTCGAACTCATAGGAATCTAATTAAGAGGGAACGTTACTATTGACCCAATTAAAGAACGTTATCGCATTCATTGGAAAAATTTATTGTTTCTGAGGGAAAGTATTTACTTTTAAAGGGTCATTACTTTCAATGATGAGTAGGGTCGTGAATAGCGTGAGGTCATTTTCGAAATTGTTGTCGAAATGTCCATAGCCATTTATCGAGCCATGTATCTATCTAACTATTCTACCGTTCGATAGGTTTAGAAATTTAATGTGATAATATATTGAAACTATGATATAGGAAAAAAGAAAATGCTGTGAAACTATTTTTAGAAGCTTATTGGGTAACATCAATTACATGACAATGAGATGCCAGACTAATAATTTAAATACGAACGGCTTCATTGAAATTTTGACCTCTGCCTTCATATAATTTGTTAGTGACTCTAAAGCCACGTTTCCGTCACGAGTTCATGTCCAGCTCAGGGTCAAAATGATCCATTCATTAGCCATATTTGAGCGACACATGGACTCTTGACATCCCATTCACACTCGTTTCTTTGTTATCTGATCTTTTCATTTTTGTCTTGACAACCATTCTTGTAACAATCTTTCAACCTTTTTCTCTTTTTATTTTTTTTATTTCTATCGGGTGAATAAAGATTAATCTAGTGAGATTAGTCAACTTTATTATTTATGATATTAGAAGTAGCGTAACTTGCACATGAAAAACTAGAGTTTCAATATCGTTACAACTTAAATTTTTAATTTCTTTATTTATTATGAAACTTTTTTTCTCTGCGTTCAATAAATAAAGACTGAAAGTTTTTTGAGTGGAAGATGCGATAGAGTTTATTTATAAACGAGTTTTATATAATCATGAAAAAGCTCGGGAGGGTTTGAACTCTTGTAAAATGAGTCAATAAGTGACTAAAAAGGTCTGCTAGTGCTCCAGCAAAGAGATGAATTGCTTACTGAAATTATCCTGGGTAGATTTTTTGCCATGCTTATCTCGGGCGTGAAATGTTTTGACTTTACGGCGTGCGATGGTTGTCACTTTGCAACCAACCCACCAGACACGCTTCAGAAATCAGAGCGAGGCAAAGAACAGGACCTTCTCCGTGTTTATTCATCGCTGCAGGGAAAAAAGAATTCCTTTTTGTTATTGAAGTGAAATTCATTTTCCAAGAAACCGTCACCGTTTTTGTAATTTTAAACTGTTTTTTTTTTTACATTTTCCTATGGAAGGAAAGAAAACGATATGCCTCTCAAGAAAAAATTAATGTTTCTTTGAAAAACGCACATCATAATTCAAGCGTTCACAACTTCATAAAAAAATTATTTTCGAAAGAAAGAAATTTTTGTTCCACTCTTATCAGATAAACACACCTACAATTTAATTGAGACTTCTGATTTTAATCAACATTATCCTTTTACCCCAATTATCAAGCAACAAAGCCCCTATGAGTTTTCCACGGGGGTCTTCGATACAGCGACGAATATCGATTTCGAATTACATAGCTGGTATAATGGTAGTCATAAAACTTGTGACTGTTCGCCCATTGGCTCGATTTCTATATATATGTAGAGCACTCGTAATAGTTAATTCGACCTATACTATAAAATGTAGGTTTAGCCATATAAACTTTCGGTTATAGGTCATACCCGGAACTTCTGTAGTATTCTAAAACTTGTGTAAAGGGTTGAGAACTAAAACTGTGAGAACTCGAGGCAAGGTTAAGCCTATATAAATCATGAGGACCTGTATTTTTTGAAATGAGTATCCCCCCATGGCAACAATTTACAGTGATTACGCGATCATTAGACACGTTGATACGTAAATTATATATACGTATAATATGAGCTAGCCATGTGTACCATGCAAACTGAACCGAAAATCTGACCGAAGAGAGAATCCGGCATCCTCAGGGGTGCAATTATCGTTTTGAGTGGTCTTCTATATCGTTTCTGCTTCTAGATTCATATCTACTTATATGTTGTTATTTCGGGGATAGGTATAAATGGTGATAAATACAGAGATAGCTGGTCAGGAAACAAAAGATCCGGTCGTAACAATGGGTATCAAAAATTATTTCAACCAGGATGCACCTCAAACAAGTTAAATTTACTTTTACATGGCATTAATTGCTGAGAACCTGATGCAGAATTATCATCAGCAGAATTAAAATAAATTAAAATATAATTTATTTTAATAATGAATAATCTCACTCTCGAATCACCTGGCAAACAATTTTTTATCTCAGTATTTCGTCCCTCTTATTTTTCTTTTATTTCAAGTTTTCCATTACACCTGAACGAATAACAGATCACTCTAGATTTAAATCACGCTGACAACAAGTGGGTGGACGTTCCGAAAGTCCAATAAAAAAGAAAAAGAAAAATTCAATCCCTTGTAAAAAACCATCGCTTCGAGGCGAAACGTGAAGTTTTTTTTTTTCTTCTGTGAAACACCTCTGATTTGCCTTCCTCTGAACGTTTTCTCTCTCTCTCTCTCTCAAGGAGTCTAAGTCTCTGGCGGGCAGAGTTTCCCTCAACATCCAGGAGATATATGCATAAAGATTGGCGAAGACGGGTCGAAGATCAATTTCCTTCAGAAGTGGGGAAATAATCTTAGAAAATCAGTTACCCATTGCGATTGACCTGCATCGAGAGAAACACGAGTTGGGTGCCAAACGCTATTAAATTTCTACGCAACAATCTTCTGTCAAGATCGATCTTCCTTCAGCTGATCGGAAATTCGTTGTCTTCCGGGAGGAAATTGCTTTTTCTTATAATTTATGGGCGAGGAGTTATATTCCCAAGAGCAGTGCGCTGCGTGCCCATGAAACCGACGTGTAATTGGCTAATTGAAGGTTAGCGAATGCCGGTACTTTTGACCACTGAACCAACTCGAATCGGCATTTCGAGTCTTTTTTAGAAATTGTGAGAATTTCGTGAGTTATTGCATTGAAAAAAAATTTGTAGACCGTAAATTTCGACCCATGATTTTCCAGACCCGGGACTAATTTGGACTTTAATCCTTTAAACGTTCCTTTTATGGGATGAACATTTTTTTTCTTAGGAAAAGGAGACCCTTGATGAATTTTAAAATTAGGGTCAAATTTAATTTGAAAAGAATGTAAAATTCTAAAAGTATAAAGTTATTTTTATTGATGGATAACAAGAATATACGAGAGGATCTGGTTTTTAGTGTGAATATTAAATGATTAAATAATAAAATGAAAATTATTTAAGTTTTGTGATTTCAAGAAACACGTTTTTATTTGTTTTGTATTGATAAGATAATTGACGAGATTCTAGAAGAATATCATCTACCTCCATTTATAGATAAAATGCAACTCATTATTAGCAGTCTGTTAATTGCGTTAGCTGTTTAGTTTAATTCTATTGGTAAGTGTTTCCAGTTTTATTTAATAAAGAGGGAGGGAGATGGGCCGGTTTAGTGTATTTTTTTTGGGCGACTTTTCGATCCCAATCCGACCCTGAAAACTAATCTATTAATTCAAAAAGTGTACCAATGCCAATAGAATCCGTCAATTATTTTAAAAGTGTTCACAAAAATAATTGAGAAAACATTCCAAATTCGTGAATGGACGTAAATTTTTTTCGGAAAATACGGGTGATCCGACAAAAGTTTACAGACTTTTAATATTCCATACAATATTCATTTTCAAATATCCGAATTTAACAATTATAAGTACAATTAACTCGGTGAGAAAATCGCAACGGAATGTGCTCCTGAAGCGGGCAGATTTTTTAAAGCAACATGTTTATTTTTACTCAAATTTCTGTGGTAAAGATAAGGATATTATTTCCTCGCAATAAAGATATTATACTTGTACAACGTTTTCGCAACCGTATAGGGAGATAAAGAAGTTTCGCTTCATATATGGTATAAGTGCAGGATAAAAAATTAGTAATCCCAAGTTTGCCTGATTATTATCGACTTCAAGATTATACGTCAAAAATTGTCAAATATTTCTGATCACGAGATCGTGAAAGAATTATCTACCTCTAATCTCTATTCATGGATAAAATGCAACTCATTATAAGCAGTTTGTTCTTTGTATTAGCAGTTTTCTTTAATTCTATTGGTAAGTGCAAAATAATATTTTACAATATCTATAATTTCAAGTATACTTATTTGCAGTATATTTATTTATTTACTATGTATTTGAACTTTTCAAAATTAAGAACTCTTTTCCTACCATTTATTTTTTTTCAGAATTAACTTTTCAGGCAAGTCCTCCTCGTTCGCCAGTACAAGCGCGCATGAGACTTCCTAGACCTTATTATTATTATTTATATGAAACTGGTGAGATTCGCGATTTTAGTCGGCCCCGAGCTCATGCAGTAATAGATGATGATATCTTTCTTGGAATGGCCGAATCGGGTGATTTTTTTCCAATACAGCTTAACGGCAGATATTATGTTTTCAACTTAAGGGAACATAGAAGAATTGAAGTAAGCTTTGATGAGGTCATGTATCTTCTACGTGGTGGACATAGCCCACCTGCAAGTAGCTCATCATCAGCTCAATTTGTGTCATCTCCAAAAACGCATAATTAGAATTTGCAGAAATGTAAAACTAGTATGCAATACAAATTTCTTAATGAAAGTAATAAAAATAAATAATTTAATTAAAAATTGTCTTCTTTAAATTATCAAAATGGAAAATTTTACAAACTTGATTTTCATTTCTTAACTTTAAAAAAGTTTACTAAATTCTAATGCAATCCATGAATTATTTCAAAAGTGTTTACAAAAATGGTGTACTCAAAAAATTGTCTGGTTCAGTTAACCAAAATTTTCTTTAAATATGCCTTTTATAGTATTACTATTATTTCTGATTGATTTAACCAGCATTCTTATTGTTTCAAATTTTGATTAAAGTAATCAAAATTCTGGTTACTTCAGCCAGAAAAAATAGTAAGTGTATATTTAACCAGAATTTGAAATTGTATGAAATTTCAGAAAATCAATGTAATGAAGTTTAGACAAAAGTTTACAGACCGAAGCCTATATACCTTTCCAAACGCTACATGCAAAGATTTCCTATTCAATTTCCAATATTGTATTACGTTTATTTGTTAACTCTTTAAATACGCTTCAGAAATCAACATTTTAATCTTTTATTGATACAGAGAGACTTTTTATTTGAAAAAATGATACAAATGATTTCATATAATGTCGTTTCCGAATATAAGAAAACAGATCTTTTATGATATTTATTCATATTACGACACAGAAGTTTAATGCAGCCATAAATTTGCATTTTCGATGTGTGCGTAGTCTAGTGAATGGTGAATGTGAATCAATATGATACGCAAACACTGTTTTTTCCATTTTTAAACGAAATTGGAATCTTCATCTCAAAAATTTCCCCCACAAAAAAATGTATTATTGTTAGAAACTAAAATAGTAGTAGTTTTAAAAAATATATATACGAAAGCTGTGATTTCTCACTTTTGTAATTTCCAGTTGTCTACAACTCTCTAATTTTAGAACCTTTCCAGTTCGCTGACGTCTGGCGTATTCGATCTAAACTTCAAGTGCGATGGTGGTGTAATGGTCAGCATAGTTGCCTTCCAAGCAGTTGATCCGGGTTCGATTCCCGGCCATCGCACACTTTTTTAAAAAAATTTTTCACAACTTATTTTTTTACTACTTTTGAAATATTTTTTAATATAGTTTTCCATTATTAAAGTTACAATACAAAACCGTAATTTTGTAAATTAGTGAATAATTAATCTAACTTACATATTTATATCTCTGTTTATACTAAAATTTATTTTTTTAAATATTAACATGACTTTTAATTTTTTAGTATCTAGAAAAGGAATTCTCATAATTTTAAACACAACAGCTGCTCTTTTGTAATTATATTTACATAATGTAATAGAAGGAAGAATGAACTACTCTAAAGCATCATTTTACTAGGAATTGGAGTTAGTTTCCCATTAATATGATACGTGATTCCTTTCTCTTGGACACACCTGCGTGAGAGCAGAGAATTACACGATTAAATATTGAGTATGTGTCGTGACTCCTGGTTTTTAAATTCTTTTATTCAAAATTCAAAAAAGGAACGAAGTTTAAACTCTACATATGTCTAAACAAGCTCTTTTTTAAATTCCCACATGAAGCAATGTGCTGAAGAATTCGAGTCTACAAAAAAGTGATTTGGATGTATGCTGGGATAACGTTAAAGTATTTAATTAAATAAATTCATTAATTTTCCTTGACACGATCCTTTAAAACAAAAATTATTGAAGCACCTCAGCTCCTTTTATTCGATCCTTTTATATTTGGCGGAGGATCAAATTCGCGAAGGATAATTACTGAATTTGAACGATCGTAGTGGATTTTTTTCTTATCGATAATAAAAGAGGTCTGAGAGGTGGTTTGACAGAGCAAGACTAGACAAGTTCATTAACCTCCAACCGTCCAAGCTTTCGTTCTTGAGTTCGCCAGAGTAAGTTGCTTTTAATTAACTCCACTTTTCCCTCTCGTTCGCCCTCGTTCTGTCTCTTCTTCTTATGCTTTTTTGTTAGCTTTCTTACGTTATTCTTATGTTGCAGGTTTAGCCGATGTACGTGTAATTTAAGTACATACATATATGTTACATGCCAACATGTGAAGAGAATTACAAGACTTTGTTCTCAGAGACACATCTCTGCCTTTATGTATGTAGTATGTGTACCTACTTAGGTCTGCTTTTACATTTCCGATCGCTTTTTATAGCAGATGAGAACGTAGTTTTTGACGTCCCCTGGGGACATGTTACACGTTACGCCTATAAGCTACACATTGAACATTACCACTTCACATAAGTTCGCTTAGCCACATACTTACGTGAGGGTGTCAGCGCAATCACGTACGCAATAAACTAAAGTGCAGTGTCATGTCATTCTCTTCTGGCAAAGAGTCCAAGTTAGATGATTCACAGAAAGAAGAATTCAGAAATTGAAGAAACTGATGGAATTGACTTTTAATCAATACATTCTTCTTTTACAGATTATCAACGATAGAACATTGGAAGCAAGGAACCACCGACACAGAAACAGGCATTCAGAAACTGATGAAATTTCGCAGATGATTAATTAATTATCGAGGTGAGGTCACAACAGAGAAAAAGGAATTCAATCATCGAATCAATTAAGAAAGAGGAATTCAGAAACTAATGAAATTATTGAAATGACTTGCAGCCGCAATACTTTTTTCTACCGCAGATTTCTTAATAGAAGATTTTATCAAAAAAATGTGAAGGTATGTAAATTTGACACAAAAAATGATGAAAAGCAGGCAATATTGATTTTTTGTTTAAATTTAATGTTGAGTCCAAGAATTTTCATAGGAATTTTTCAACTTAAAACCTCCTTTTAGAAAAATCTTTCATGCAGAATTCTGTTGTAAGGTCTTTTAATAAAGCTAGTTTTCTTCAAAGAAAAGCCAGAAAAGGAAAAAAATCTATTTCCAGAATCCGAAAGAGGCTAAAGGCGAATCTGGAGCAGACGGTTTTATTACGAGTTTCAAAGCCCTCTCAAATTCTCGCCTCGACAATTTCTTCAAAGAAACGTAAAACTTTTAATGCTTCGTTAATTTAGAGTCACGCGCTTTTTATTTTAAACGAAATCCTCACTTGCTTATTTGTATGATTTTAAGAGATAATGAGGATCTTGTTTTAATTAGACGAAATATAAATGATTTAATTTAGTTAAGCCATTTGCAAAGAATCGCCCTTCCCCTTCTCATTACGAGTTCGTTGGCATCTGAAAAATAAATAAATCCAGTTATATAATTTCACCTTTTATTCTTTATTCACGGAATATTAATCAGTTTCCTTCAATTTCATATATATAAGGATTAACATCAATTATAATTTCCATTCCATTCATATATACTAATCTTCTGAATTTAAAAACAACTTTTTGAACCTTTAAAAAAATTTCTCCGAATACGGTTTCAAAATGCGAACGAGTCTCAACTTTTACTCGGATATTTCGTGATGCACCGGTGCCGAAATTTGCAAACTCGATCCATAATTAGCATGACAAGGTGGACGACTGGACGAACAGGCGGATGATAATTTTCCTGCAGGTGTTGTAAATAAATAATTAAATAATACGAACAAAAAAGTGTCTCTGCAACGGACACTGTCTGCCGTTTCATTATTAAAATATAATTTATTTTAAATTTGTCCTGATCTTGTCATGCCTTATTTATTTTGTCTTAACATAGTTTTCAAAATGTATTAACAACTGCATATATGCGGTTATATATTTTATATTTGTCGCCTTGTAACGAACTAATCAGCTGGATCATTACGCAAGGCGCGATTCTTAATGAACTCCAAGTTATTGACCGAGACGAGACTTACAATGTACGAAGATCATAAATTCCAGACTGTTTTCGAACGCGCAAATAAACTAGCTGGCATAAATAATCGCGAGATCTGCAAAATCGTAGGCTCCTAACGAGCCGCTTGGGCCTTTTCTCTCGAGAGGTTCGAATCGACAGAGATTGAATCGATATATAAATCGCACAGCCAATGTCAATAACGAGGAAACGCTGCCTTCACTTAGAAACGATCGATTTATATATGTGTGCCGCTAATTTAATCGCCGCCAACAAATCTACAATTTACTACTTTTTTCCGAATTTTTTTTGCTAAATGTTTATGATGCTTATCAAATTGATTGGATATTTTTATGGAATAGAGCTTTATAGGAGCAAGCTTCCTGTTCAATGATCTTTTCGTCTTTTTCCCATTCCCGTGTTTTACCTTTTTTTTTTTTTCAAGAAAATTCCTACCTATTCTGGAAGTTTGTCATCTTTGCACCTTTGTGACATATCTCGACTTAAAGCCGAAAATCGTTTTATTTGATACATACAATTTTTTTTCCTTTTGAATTCTCTTGAAATCCAGATATAATTGGATGAAAGAATTTTTTTTATTAGTACCGAAAAAAAATTGTAGCCACGTGTGGCTTTTATGAGTGTCGTCCCTTTATTGACCAATAAATTAAGAGCCTTATAGTCAATTTTTCGTGGTCAGTTTTTCCTGCAGATGAAATATTAGAAGGAAAAAGTGAAGCATCCCCCGAAATTCTATTTTCAAGAATTTCATTTGATTCGCAATATTCTGCGCTGCAGTAAAATAACTCCTCTTGGGGAAGATAATGGTAGTCCCGGTGACATATATATCTGAACCGTGTAAATACAAATAAACGACCAGCTGAGTTACATTGCCTAATGGTCTGGATTCTGCATCATAAAGAGAAACCTTCGACCCTGGATTACCTCTGTAGTAGTATGCTATCTCTACTTTCTCCGGGCACCCTTATCCTGCTAGAAATTAGACCTACTGTGGTAGAACTCATTTATAGTCTGCGTAGACCTAATTTTACTCCTTATCGTTTACTACTTATTATTTTTGAAATATTGGCTATTATTTATATTGATATATCATTGAAAGCGATGTAAACATACAATGCACATAAAAATAACCAGAATTTGAAAGAATTTAATAGAGTTTAATACAATATAAATATTAATGGTCTAATATTACGGGTCCAATTGAACATATTTATTTATTTATTATATTTATTATTTATTATATTTATTATTAGTTATTATATATTAGAAAAAGATTATTTGAATATACAAGGGGCGAGAATAAGAGTACTGTTATTAACAAACTGTATTGCATATTTTTTTATAAAAATTAGTATTTCAGATAGTAAAATTTTCAATATTACATGTTTATCAAGATAGTGAAATCGGTTACTAAACAAATAATTGAACATATTAAGATCTTTATTACTTGAAAAATAACATTATCACCGTTCTACTTTCTCCAATTGGCATTCTGATATAAATAACATTGATATCTTTGGGTATATACTTTTAAATAATCAAAATAGTTTTAATTTTTAACACTTCTATGACTATGAATGTTCCTAATTTTATTTTTATTTTATAATAGATGGAAGAAGCATGAAAACAAAGAAGAATCGCTTACATATTTATTACTTGTAAGGGAAAGATGCCAACAACAAGACAAAGAAGCAACAAAGAGAGAAAGAGACACGATAAAAGTGAAAAAGAGACACAGAAAGGGGAAAATGAGGGTGGAATGTTCGAATCGTGGAAGGAAAACGGCCTTCACTCAAAATATACGCGTGTGAAATGTCGAGGGAGAGATGAGAACAAAGGGACGAGCAATACGCATGTGCGTCGAGAGAAATACAGGGCAGAAGGAAAAAGAGAGAGAGGGAGCAGATGGTGAACCTAGTGATAGGCCATAGGAAACTTTTCACTCGAAATTGTAGGAAAGGTAACTTTCCTCAAAGGTCCAAAGTTAAAGGAGTTCAAAAGTCGAGGAGGGACTTTTTCTCGCATTTACTCAGTTCAAATGTACGGAATTGCATTTCCGTGACTGGAAATCCTAAGTGTTACTTATTTAAACATCACTTTAGAGTTGAAAGAGGAGAATATGTAAGGGCTCGAATAAGGTAGCCGTTTTAAGATTACGCGGAAACTATCAGCGGAATTGAACGCTTCAAATTTATCGAAATTTTATGCATGTGAATAGCATAAAAAATGAACCACTCCATGTGGTTATTACCTAAATATTACCTATAGGGTTAATATTTTTAAGCATGTTTTCAGGATTATGTGATCTTTAGACTTTTATGTGGTTGAACTGTTTCGTTTGGAGTATTATTATACATTTTATTTTACATGAATATGCTTCGAAAATATTAAAATAGTTAACACTTCTATAAGAGTGTGGAGATCAAATTAAATAATCCTTAATAACAGACCGTAAGGGGTTTATAATGGCATGATGCGAGATCAATGAAAGAACAATGAAAGGTTACGACAGTTTTAATTAATTGTCCATCAAGTTTCTGGCCGAAAGGCAATGTGTTCTACGCTACCGTGCGGGTGGTCTATTTCATCCCTGGCAGGACATCAATAATCCTGGAGTTGCACGATAATCAGAGTAGAAGCTCTTTGTTTCCAAGCAAAAGCTCGGCTTACTGACGACTGAACAGACTGCGGTTTTCATTGTCAAATGAATGCAAAGCTAACACAATTAATTACGATGAGCTGATAAGTGATAACCAGAGTGTTTCTTCCAGCATGATTATTTTAAGTTCTGATATAGATCATTTTCTTTTATATAGGGCATATATTATTATAATTATAGTAATTTAGATATTTATACTACATGACTGTTCTGCGCAATAATGTCCCTAATGCAAATTCCAAACTTATATTATATTTACGAAAATTTTCTGTTTACATTCAAATTGAATTCAAAATATTGCTTTCCTTCGCTTATTCGAGCGATACAAGGTTTATTGATCCTAATTTTCCAGTAGGTATGGTCATAAAACTTCTGTTTATAAACATACTCGGTTGAATAGAAAATTTTGGACAGGGTTAAAGTTTATTGTTAAATAATAAACTTTCATCAGTCGAGCTTAAAGGCTCAGCGTGCGTGGTCGTGTTTTTGCGAGTCAAGTTGTGCGATCCAAGTTACTAATTTAGTGAGTACAAAGTGGCCGTCCCACTTTTTTATAGTGTTTATTGTGCGAGCTGTTCTCTGTATTCGTTTCCTTGCTAAACGGATTACCTATTCTCTCTTTACAGGTTCTTTGTGAGCCGTAATAACTTTCTTGCGGATTGGCTGTGTTTTGGTTCGTCTGAACGCGTGTTGGTGAGTTTTTCCTAATTATACTTGTAAAATTTTCCTTTACATTTTTTTTAGCTGATAATCCATCTTTTTTTTTGCAAATTCAACTATTCTGTTGAAAATACACTTTTATCGTCGGAAATGTAAATATTGAATTGAAAATCCATAAAAAGGTACCCTTTGAGCTTAAAAAAATACCCTATAAGCGACAAAAATAGTATCCTTTTTACCCTAATTTTTTTCTCATAGGGACTGTGTGAGGCCTGTTAGAATTGTTTATTCTCTTATATCAAGGTTTCGTTATTTGTTGTTCTACCCACCTCTCTCCACGGAAATGTTTTCTTTCCAATAATTACTATTTTCGAATGTATAATTTACGTTCAGTGACCTTCATCTTATTCTATCCGAGATTCTATCTAAATGCTTCCAACTTTTTCTAATATTTTTCCTTCTCTCTTTCCTTTATCATTGATAGTCCTTTGTTTAGGCTTCTTGTATCTTCCTCGATGTCGATCAAGCGTGGGTGTTAACGATGTCAATCTGTTCATTGCTTCTATGCTGTATTTGATCAGAATATACGAAATACTCTTCGCTTTTGATTATTGCTTCATGCATCATGATGGGGTGGGTTCAGTCCCTTCCTTGTTTGTTAGGTATGGTTGGCGTTATATCATTGGATATTTTTTATAGTGTTATTATAGGGTTCGAAAGGGCGGAAGCTGATTTGTTTTCAGCTTTCGCGTGCAAGTTTGTACTTCAACTTTATGAAATTGGATTTCCAAACATTTTCAGTTTTCCTCCTTGTCATTAGAAAGTCAAAGTAGACATACATCCAAGTATTACAATTCCAAAATCCGTTTAAATTCTCTGCAAACATTAGTTGGTATCACCAAATCACCATTTATATAAGTTTAATGCAAAATTGCCATCACGGCATCATATATGCTCATCTAAATCAGAAGCAATCCAAAATCTTCTACTCTTTATTTACTAATCTGTTTCTGATTACCATATTCACATGAATTAAGCCAGCATTTAATTCCTGTGATCCTGAATTTAATGAGTGCAAAATGGTGAAAATTTTGCATAGTCACGTCTGCCTTCAAATCCCTTCATCGTCAACTATAGAGGTAAAATATTTACCCGAGACAGAACGCGTACCACCGCGCACTAGATTCAATTTTCGAGTGCGTGATAGGTGAAGCTTTTGAGCCAAGAGTCACTGACAATGAAAATCAATGGATCGTGATCAATTTGGTATCATTAAATCCCATCAGAACTAAAAGGGTTTCACCGAGGTGGCTTAATTATATACGTTCTAGGCTTTTCCGCGCTTCTAATATCTCGTCATTAATGGCCCCTATATGTATATAATATACATTTATATATCTATATATAGGACTATTTAATATCATAAAACATATGCAGTATGTGCACACTAAATACAATATTACATTCAACGACAACGAGTGATCATGTCACTCGTTTCTGGACCCCTTCGTTCGCGTATTTTTCCCCTCTATTTCCAACGCATAATCATTTCACTGAACACTATGACTCTTTGTGTTGCGATCCGAGAGAAAGGGAAATGAAATTGAGGGAGAGAGTGAGAAAACCCCAGGGTGACATATATATACGGTGGACTGGAAGCAAAAAAAGAGGGAGCTGGAAAATTTAGGAGATATCTTTTTTCACTGAGAATTCTATGGGAAGTTTAGACTAGAATTTAGAGGAAAAACTTTGTGGGAAAATTTAAAAAAATTTAGCTTTATCCATGGATTTAAAAAAATTTCAATACAAAGAAAATTATTTTAAAAAATTATACGAGAATAAATTGAAAAATTGAATTTCAAGAGATCGTTTAAATTTGTAATTTTTCAAGCAGTTAAAAAATTGGAAGCATCTCCAATGACTTTTTTTTTATTTTGAAACATTGAAAGCTATAGTGATTTGTTGATGCCAGATTTTGAAACAGAACGACCTATCACCCATGACCGTCGATTACACTTTCACTGCCTTCTCAAGGTTTCCTAACCACCTACTGGCATAAATTCATCCGATTGATGAGGCTATCAATCATTCTCGCGCGATTACATCGATTCACGATTTGTATCAAGACGAAGTCAAACCGTTTCTTGTTTACGTCTAAATTAAGAGCATTTCAGATTCTGATTCACTGTTCATTTTTTTTGTAATAAAGTTCTATAATTAATAATAAGATTAATATATAATCAGGCGTTACAGACTGATCCCTATATATATCCCCTATTGACTCCTATATTCAGCTGAGGTCCCTCATGTCCCCTATTTTCAAGATTTAGTCCCTAAAGTATATTTTCAGACAATAGTGTAAAATTTTCTTTAAATTTATACAAAATCGACAGATTACACTCTTTACAGTCGTCTTCCTGATTCCCCATTTTCTCAGGATTGCTCTTTTTACTCTGCTTTCAAGCAAATTCATCTATATCCATCTTTTTCGTTGAAAACCAAATATTTTGTTAAAGAATACTCTTTACGGTGAAAATTAATTTCAGTCATCACAGGTGTTTAACCTATTGTTCAATGGTGGTAAATTTGAAACATCTGAAAAATTATTGACAGTGGTATATTACATATAGGATTATTTCGGGTCATTTTCGGTTTGACAAAACTTTTTCGGATGATTAAAATAATAGGAAATTCAATGTTTTAAAGCTGAAAATATTTTTATTTGTAACTTGCAGTTTTTTAAACTTTGTTGAATCTTTTTCATATGCTTAAAAAACCTTTAAAACCCTTTCAAATTCTTAGTAATTTTTAAAAATCACTTTAGCTTGAGAAGTTTTAAAATTCCTTGAAATTACATAAAATCACTTGATAATCTTATAATTTCTTGAAATCTTTTCAATCCTGTAAAATTTCTACAAAATTCTTAAACTCTCCTGAATTTTTTTAAAATCGTTTAAATTCTTTCAAATCATATTAAATCTCTTTAAATTTGTTTTAAATTATCATGAAATAATTTTATTAAAAATCTTATGAAAAATCTTATGAAGTGAAATCCTTGAAAGTCTGTTCGAAATCTCTTCAAATTTCAAAATTTTAGCTTTTAAAATTCCTTAAAATCATTTGAGATCTCTTGAAATACCTTGAAATTTTTAAAAATAAATTAAACGTTCTTATAATCTTTTTAAATATTTTGTAATGTCCACAATTCCCTTGAAATTCTTTAAAATCATTAACAATATCTTAAAATCTAGTTAATTGCAAAATAAATTCTTTCAAATCGTTTAAAATTCTTTAAATTTATGTTGAGATGAAATTGTTTTGAATTCTCTATGAACTTTTCTGAATTCTCGCTCAAAATTTTTTTTAATTCTTCCGAATTCGCCGAAAATTTTCTTAAATTCTTCTTGAATTCAATTGAATTTTCTTCAATTCATGTAGAATTATCTTGAATTAACCTGAATTTTGACTGAATTCATCTTGAATTTGATTAAATCTGTCTTTATTGGTTTAAAAAAATATTTTGATTTGTTTAGAATTATTATTTTCAATCCATTTGAATTTTGCGAAAAATTAAATATGTAGTTTAAAATTCATTTTCTTTTATTGAAAAGAATCCCAGTTTCGGGATATTTTAGGACTATTCTAGGAATTTGTAAAACTAATTTACATAAAAACGTTTTCTTTTTCTTTTTATTCCTTACATTGCAAAAACTATCTAAAAAAAAGTATCCTATATGTAGGTATTTTTTCTCTCATAGGGACTGTGAGGCCTGATATAATATTTGAACACATGAAAGTAAAATGAAGACATTTACTTTTATTTTAATTAGTGATATAATATAATATAATTTACCAACTTTCCCAAGCACGTACCTGTTGTGCATATCTGCAGTAAACTAAAAAGATGTAGAAACTTTTAGTTGCCACATCTCCTATATACACAAAATATAATGATAGCGTGTTATTGCAACATTTTGTATATACATTTTAGGTATAATAGATGTTCTAATAGCACTAAATAGACATTCGTGACTCTAGTCTTTGCGTGTGGCTAGAAGGAATGGATTCAATGCGTATTACATACGAACAATTTCCATTAATTCATTATTTATTTACCTACTCAGCCGTTACATCACGTTTCGTGACGAGACTTTCCGAAAATAAAAAGAGCAAATACATAGTTTATTCACGTATAAAATTGATGAACTCTAGATCCAATCTGTCCTAACACGAAGAGCAAATATGTAATGTGAAATGTGATGATATCTCGCTAAATCAGGAGTTTGCAACGAAATAATAGGTTTACGTATATGTAACTTATGAGATATGTATGCTTTTTTTTTTTGGTAATTTCTCAGTATGAAAAAATGTATTCACCCTAGCTCACATTAAGACACGGGGAAGCAGGAAATTTATATGTTTTACTGAAATCCTCTAAATATACCAACTAATTTTCGAACTAATTGGAGGCAAAGCAAATGTACACGTTCAAGGAAATATGTGTACATTTTGAAAGTATGTCTGTCAAAGCCCTGGAAAGTTACTAATTGAGCTTTCTGTTGACTCAATGTGAAAAGGGCTGATAATTCGGTCGAAAATGTTGTGCGAAACGGGCGGTTAATTAAATATGGTAGTGAAACTATAACACTACAAATGTCCGGATAGCCATGCAAACGAATATATATATATATATACGTATAAATATGACTATATGTTTCATAACTTATGTGGTAATACGTATGAGCGAATTTACGTGAACATATATATAAACTTTCAATGGCTCGTAAACCGGCGTGTTTACAACATCTGGTAATATGACTTTCCTGTCTACAAAGCCACCTGCACAGAAACTATTCATTTTTTTAACTAATGTAAAATAAGATAAACTTGCATGAGTTTCGGAAATAATAGATATTGTCTCTATTAGGCAATGTCAACTCCCCCATATGCCAGAAATGCCAATAGCTAAAAAAATGGCCACAAATCAACTATATAATAGAAATTCACAACTGTTATTATAGATCCTATCAAATTCTACTTCTCGTGTTTTATAGTCGCAAATATAGCATCCAATTAGGAAAATGAAGGTAAATATTAATACAAATGATGATTATTTCCATAAGTTGTGTGAGTTTCGACAGAATTAGTTATTGCCTCTATTAGAACACACGTGTCTACGGCAGCCGATCTGTCTCTGCTACCAAATTGGTGAATTATTGATCGATGACCGATATCCATATACGAAATGCACGTGCGATCAGGCACGCCACGTACATGCATATATATTATGTCTCAGCGACTGTTATTATCAACCAGAGCACAGGCAAGATCAGCTGGAAATAATTCCATCCAGTGACTTCCTGTTTTTCTTAAGTTTCGTGCATATGCCCAGTGCCCACCCTGGCCTTGAAATGCCATCGATCGACTTGTAATTCGATTATGGCCAACCATATACCCATCGGGAATTCTTACTGCAGTCTAATAACATTTTATTTCTTAGCAATAATTACATGTCTATAAAAACTACTTTCCCATCTGTCCGCCCCATTTGATCAACTCAAAAGTTATCTATATACGTTGGTGATAATCTACTGGAAAACCCAAGGGAAAACTCAACAAACTGAGGAGCAATTAGTTTAAAAAATACCTAAACAGAGAGCTAAATTGACTCGAAGAACTAAGGCCCTGAAACTGATACCTGAAGCTACCCGAAAATTCGATACCCGGAGTATGAAACCAGAAACGACCATCATGTCGAGCACCTTTGAATATCTATTGTTGAATTATAAATTTCACACGAGAGCGAAACAAACTAAAAGTGAGGGAAAGAATAAAGAAAAGAAAAAAAAAAGGTTTCAAATTTTCGGGCCAGCTGGCACAGTGAGGTGGTTCCTAGTAATTACTTCGATCCAATAGAGCAAGAGAGACACAGTACCCGCATCTATAGGGCTTAGGTTAGCGTTAGGTGAAGGTATGTGCAAACATGTGCATAAAAAAGTTGTACCCAGCGAAACGTGATTCGGTGACCACCGTCATTTAAACGACCCTTCTTGGTTGTTATACACCTCGTGAAAGAAGATACGTTGCTATTGGCTAGTATAGCTAGCACAATGAATGCATTCGCAGAGTCGACTGCATAATTTTTTTTTGTTGGAGTGCGAGAAAAAAAAAAGAGTGTGTGGGAAAAAAAAGTAGAACAACGACCTCTCAACCCGAGGATATTTCCCTGGCTCAGGTGATTTATCGCGATCCCGGAAACCAGCGGTCGAATTCACGAGTGAATACTGACCACGGAGCGTTGCATGCATGTTCTCTAGAAGATTTAACATTTATCCGATCCACTTTAGCATTATAGTCTATGCAGTATGCACCATGTACCCCATGTTTCACAGGGTCTGGGGATATTCAAAATTGTTTAAATACGCAGACCATTCATTTTAGAGTACTTTTTTTTTTATTTTCACCAGCCTCATTTCAAAAATTCTGGGCGAAAATTTTCGATAGGAAATAGGAATTCCATTCGGTTTAATAATTCAGGGTGGCCACATGTCATGGAAGTCTGGTAAATGTCATGGAAAAAAAAATTTGTCATAAAAATGCGAGTAGCTGTCAGGGAAAATAGAAATTGATGTATTAATAATAATCATCGTAATAATAAATAGTTTCTTTAACAGATTTTAGAAGATTTTCCATAGGCTTCTGAAGATTTCAAAAAGTTGTTTATCATTTTAAGAAATTTGAAGAGGTTTGTAGGAATTTAAAAGATAACAAGAGATTTCTGTATTATTTAAAACATTTCGTGGAATTTTAAAGGATTTTATAGAATTTTAAGAGATTTTAAGGGATTTAAAAAATTATTGTGGAATTTAAAGAAATTTAAAGAAATTTTAAGGGATTTCAATAAACTTCCAATAATAATTTCAGTAAATTTCTATAGGAAGTTTGGGAGATTTTCAGAAATTTTAAGGGATAAGAGATGTTTATATCTTTAAAGGTTTCTGTAGAATCTCAGGAAATTTCAAAAGATTTTATGGAGTTTCAAAAGATTTAAAGTGATGTTATGCGAAATTTTTGTTATTGAAAATTTATTTGTATTTTTAATAATTTCCTGCCAGAGAAATTTGTCTAAAAATCAGGGAAATTGAAAAATGGAATCTTGTGGCCACCCTAAATATGAACTCTCTCGTGATATTAATTTGTTTTTTTCTTTGCACACAAATTATATGAGGAAAAACCCACATTATTTTAACCAAACTTCTCATTCTTTTTAAATTTACTTTTTTGCGAACTTAATAAACACGATTTTCAAAACTTCATATTTTAAAGATCTATTCAAGTTTGCATCAAAAGTCGTGTATCTAACCAAAGTATAGAGATGTTCGAAACCTGGCGAAGAAAACTTCTTACAAGTTCTCGAAGCTCCCTATACGTATCTGCCATTGTGCCCTCAGGCTTTGCTCGACGAATCTCATTAAACTTTTCGAATGAAACTTGCTTCTCACATCTCAACTTGCACATATAAGTAGGCAGAGGTGCAGTCGTTGACTCCCATTATCCAGCTGATGGATTCAGGCTAGAAATCGAGTCTAGTGATCCTTAGATTCGGAAATGCATTTTTAATCAATTTTATTCATTTTTTCTACTCTTCTTGAAACTAATTTCAGCTCAGAAAGAAAAAAAAACATTTGGAAGCGATGACGTTGAGATTATTTCCCTTATTATTACTATTAGTTTGATATTACACTCCATTTAGTACAAACACCCATCCGAATATAACCGAGCCAAGCGCTGCTTAACTTCAGAAATCTATAAATGGAACATGTTTCTAAAATTGTTGTGTTTATCCGGTTGGGTAGTAGGACCACACTTAAATTTTTTTAAAGCTTATATAATAGAACTATTTCTATATATCTTTTCCTGAAGAAATATTATTTCAAGAAAAGTATATACGTATTATTAAAGATACTAAATCTTTTTTTTTTGGGTTCAGAAAAAAATGTAAATAGTTCACAACTGTGCAAGTATATGGTATTTATGTAAGATATATTACTTAGGGTATCTTTCCTCTTTACTTTTTACCCATCCAATTTACACCCGACAAATGAAAATGAGAGTGAGTGTGTCAAATGAGTCAGTGAGGGAGAGAAAACATTACAATATGCCTTAGTCAGAATATGTCGAAGTAACTTAATGCTGTAATGAGAAGTGAGATTATTTTCATTTGCACTACACGTACGTTCTTTGCACACCACCTTTCTTTAGTTGATAACTATCAAATCAAATTGCCTCGAATTTTTTTTACATTAAAAAAAAACATTAAATTCCTATGTTGTGCCTTTCTAATAGAATATAATATTTCTAAATAATTTACTTGCTGTCAAAAGGTTATTCGCGAAACATACACACTTCCTACACGTCTTACATAATTTTTCATGTTGGCATAAACAAGTGTAATTTATTTAACTACAAAAAAGGCTTCCTAGATTCGTAAATAACTTCTTCATAACGCATAAACTGAACATTTTTTCTTCATAATATATGTAATTGATTAAGGCATCCAACCCTTTAGATCCAAATGCTGAGAAAAGATTCCAAAAAGTTTCCTTGAGCAAAAAAAAAAAATAACTTCACTTGGCCTCAGGGCTTAGGCTGAAAAAAATAGGACACAAGTGGCCTTTCGCCAAGTAATTAACAAAAAAGGAAAAAGTGTTAGTTCAAAGGCTTCAAAAGACTGATTTACGTAATATTTAAACGGATCCTTAAACAAGTAATTTAATTCAAAAGAGTTCAAACTCAAAGTAATTGAACAGGGGAATTAAAAATTTGTAAGGCTTCTCGTGCGACTTATGGAGTTAAGCAGCGCTTAACTCGGTTATACTCGGATGGGTGCCGTCCGAGAAGGTCGCTATCACGAGATTTGAGTGAATTTATTAATTTTAGATAAGGGCGCACTTTTTGGCACATACAAACAAATAAAATACACAAACAAAAGGAGTTCGAATAAAATGAGCACGAACCAGCTTCCATTTATTTGTATATATTTCCAATTCAAGTACATTTCTGACGACTTTGGAAAGAGGGCTTGGAGGAAGGGGGTGGGGCGTACTCTAAAAAGTGAAAAAGGAGAAAATGAGGTTGAAGAGAATCAAGCCAAAAAAGATTGGAGATCATTCTCAACTCTAATCCATACGAGAAGTGGATACACACTAACACAAGCGAGTGGAGTCTTTAAGTATTTGTGTATACGTGCTTTTTGTCCACCCGCCTGTCCCTCTTTCGCTTTTACACCACCCTGGTTACTGCCAGAGTTCAGCGGAATATTCCACGGATGAGTTTTGGCATCCCTTTTCAACAAACGGTGTGGCTTATAAGTCTGTGTTACTCCCACTGGCATGAAATTGCGGACTCTCTCCTCTCTCTTTCTCTCTCCCAAACTCCCTCCTATTTTCCTTCCTTTTCTCTCCTCCTTTACTTTTCTCTCTCTCACTGTTTCGATCTCTCCTCTCCTTTTCTCTATTCTTCGCCTTAGTCTCTCTTTCTCTCTTCTGTTCGCTCTCCTTCTTTCTGTTCTTTCCTCTCTGTTTTTGGTCTTCGCTCTTTATTTTAGGGCTTCTCTTTCCCTCTTATAGAATCTCCGTTTCCCTCTTTATACTCCCTCTCTGTTTCTCTCTTTTTCTCTCTATTTCTCCCTCCAATCTACCACAGGGCAGTGTTGAACACAGGTATCGTTTTTCTCTCTCCATATCATTTATTTGAGCAACATGCTTCTCTCTTACACTTCTGCCACCACTGCCCAGGGCCGTGTTGTTATGCACCAACGCCCTCAGTCAAACTTCTCGATTTCTAAGCTTGTGAAGAGAAGAAAACACCACACCGAGTGTGTTTATGTAAAAACGACTCAGAATTCCTGTGGGAACAAATAGCCTTCGCCTTGGCAAAGAAACGAAAACAGAAAACACCGTGTTTACGGGGAGAAAAATGAGCTATGTTTGACTACTTTCGGCAAACTAGGGGAGACGAATATTACGATTTGCATGTCAGAATACTTAAAAAATAGCTTGCTCAGAATAACCGAAAATAAGAGGTTCTCTTTAAAAATATGTTAAACTCCTCCTCTGAAATTACTAAAACTTTTCCAATGTCAAATATGGATACCTAAATTCTGATTTACTTCTAAAAAATTGTTAATCAACTTCTCTCGATTCAGAATAGGTACAGAGTTCACCTAGCCTCCTCTATAAGGACATACCAGGACCTCCCTATTATTTCTTTATTACCCTTGGTTTTTCCCTAATAAGTAAAAACTCCGCGCGACATCATTATCCCCAATTTTACTAACAATCGCTGAAAAATATTGCCACAGAAGATATTTTTTATTCGCTTTTCATTCGCTCAATATTTTCACGTAATGTGACTAAATAACTGCTATTAACATTAAGTCTTCATAAAAGGTCTCGTATAAAAAGTTGGAACATACAAAAGGACTTTCACGCCTTCGAATATAGTTAATGATACTCTTTTCAATTTAATTCTTAAACTTTCACATACAAGATGAATTATTTAAGTCAGAAAGCTGTTTACTCCATGTAGTAGGAATTTTATAACTTTCGACCGGATCTAAATGATTTCTATCGCCCATCCTGATTATAACAATTTTAATGCAACAAAACTCTCTTGATACATCATCATCGAATTGTGAAAATATTGGAATGAGATTTTTTTTCCTAGTTTGCTAAAGTTGATATTTCTCAGATTGGGGAGTGGCGAGACGAATTCAAAAAGTAATTTTTTCAAAGAGAAAAGATCGAAAATACTTAAGCTGACTTGCAAAAAAAGCAACACTAAATTCATCCGGTTGGCGAGACTCGTTAGTCCAACCGCTCATCAAACCTCGCTTAGGGAATCGCTTATACTCACTTTTCTGCCCCTTTTCTCTTTTCTCCAAATGCACTTGCCATAAATTATTTCTTCACGTGTGTGCATTCCCATATAATGTACAATTTTCTTTAAATTTACACAAAATCGACCTCAAAATTTCCACTATATCCAATTATCCATCTTTTTGGTTGAAAACCAAATTGGTAGTATATAGGATAATTCTGGGGCATTTCCAGTTTGACAAAACTTTTCGGGATAATTCAAATAATAGAAAAATCCATCTTTTAAAGCTGCGAATAATTTTTTTTGATATTTACAATTTTTTAGAATCAAATTCCTAATAATTTTTAAAAAATAGTTTTAAAAGTTTTGAAATTCTTTGAAATTATTTAAAATCACTTAAAATTTCGTAAAATATTTGAAATCCTATATTTTTTTTAAATTCTTAAACTCTTCTGAATTCTTTTGAAATTTAAATCCCTTCAAATTTAAAGATTAAAATCTTTAAATTATGTTGATATAGAATTGTTTTGAATTCTTTATGAATTCTTCTGAACTCACCCAAACTTTCTTAAAAAATGCCTCTTGAATGCACTTGAATCTTCTTTAATTCACATATAGACTTATTTTGAATTGATTTAAAATTTTAATGAATTTACCTGAAGTTTCACTGAATTTACCTTGAATTTGATTAAATCTTTCTCTATTTGTTTAAAAATTCTTCAGATATCTTCAGAATTCTTTTGAATTTCTTTGAACTTTGCGAAAATTCAACTATTCAGTTTAAAATCCATTTTTTTATTGAAAAGAATCCCAGTTTTAGGATATTTTAGGATTTTTCTGGATATTTGCAAAAAAAAATTTAGTTAAAAACCACAACAGCAGGTTTTTTTTCTTTTTGTCTCGCTTAAAAGGAGCTGCAAAATTGGAATGAAATTTCGGTCTTTCATTTTTTTATTTCCTTGCATCACCAATAATTCAAGACTACCTGAGAAACGTGTTTTCAAGGAGGAGGGTGAAACAGCCCCTTGAGGAAAGAAGAGCCCCTGGTCAAAACAGTCTGTCCTACTTTTGCTTCTTCTAGCTGACTAGCAACAAGCAACCGAAGAAAATTTTTCATTCATTTTTTTTGTAATTTTCTGTTTTTCGTCAGACAATCCTTCCCTCCCTTTATACCCTTTCTACCTAGTAGACTGGACATGTAAACATGAAGAGTACCCCGGGCTCTTCGGGTTTCTTGAAACTTAGTGAAATTCTAAAAATTGTGAATTCACCTTCGTAGCTTGTGCAAACCAGTTCGCAGAGGCAGAATCCAAACACGTTCAAACGTTCCTTGCCTTTCTTCCACTTCTTGAATAAACTTGTCCGAAGGCTTGTCGAAGTACAAAGGAAGCCCTTCAATAAAAATTGCGAAGAAAGGTTTCAATCTCTAGCTAGCTTTGCCTTACATCTTACAAGGCTCAATCGGAATAACCTTAGTCCCAAGATGTGGAATAGAATATTGAACTTCGTTTGTAGAAATTCTATATATATTATCCTCGCCGGCGAAAGAAGAAAATGAAGATGTTTCGATTTTGAAAAGAATACTGCCAATAAAGAGTAAATTCATATCAGAAATTTCATATTGTGCTTTCTATGGAGAATAAGCTCTTGAATTCGCAAGATATAGAACTGACGTAATATATTCTTATCGAAATCTAATTCCAAGCTCCCTTTATTTTTCACTTCCTTTGCAGGAAATATAGTAGTAGAAAAGGGTGCAGATAATTTTTAACCCTCTAAATTTGACCCTTTAAAAAAATTCCAGCACCAGTCCCAGTATATTTCCGAAAATAATATACGAGAAACATTATCTAAGGGAAAATTAGGGATGAGTAATCTACTCGGTGAGAATCGATTCTCGATTCTTTGATTCCCACTATATATTATATGCTTCGATTCCGGTTCGCTTATTCAAAATTTTTAAGTGTACATGGGGTTTTTTTTAGAAAATTTATAACCTTATTCTATTAATTTTTTGTGCACTTAGAAAGTAAAATATCTTTCTTAATTGCTCTGCGATTGGAATCGAAGATGATTTTGACGAAGAATCGATTCCCTAGAAAAGAATCAATTTCTTAGAATCAAACATCGATTCCGAAGAATCGGCACCAAGAATCGGTTCTTCGAAGGAATGAGAATCGACTTGGCTATTCCTAAGGTAAAGGTGGAAATTATCCTCACCTACACCGTTACTTATACACGATACACATTTCAATGCAAGTTATGTAAATATAGATTTCTGAGGTTTTTTTTTATTAAAAATATGATTGCTCAAAAGTACCCTATACTTTTGAAGGCAAATTTCTTGACTTGTAATCTCGATCGATCGATGAGCAGGTTTGATTTGCAGCAAAGATTTCTTTATAAAAGTCAAATTAAAGAAATCCGTGCATAAATTATGATGGGGTCCTGATGGGGTCCTAGCCAGTTTTCCCTAGTGCTAGTTTGGTCCTGATTTCAAGGCATTTTAAAGAATTTTTAAAGTATTTCAAAAGAATTCTGGGGAGTTTCAAGATTTTAAAGTACTTAAAAATTTTTGTTAAGTTTTTTTGAAGGATTTTCTAAAAATTTCAAGTTATTTTATAAAGATTTTTTAAAGAATTTCGAAAAAATTCAAAATAGTTTCAGGATTTTCAATTATTTTTAGTAAAAATAGTGTAATAAAGCTGAGATATTGTTGATAATGAAATAGGACATTGAAGAGTTTTCCAACTAAACCCAAACATCAAGTAAAAATAGAGAATTTACCACATTTTTTGTTTTCAAATTACTTTAAAATCTTGCAAATTTTAAAAGTTTTTTTGGAATAATTTGAAATATCTTAAAATCATTAAAATTTTTAGTATGCTTTTAAAATCTTTGCAATTTTTTATTATCATTAAAAATTCCTTGAACAGAGTTTAAAAGATTTTTTTAAAGACTTAAAAGAAATTAAACATTTTAACTTATCTCTAAATATTTCAATGAAATTCAAGAGATTTAAAAGATTTTAAACAATCTAGAAATATTTTTTGTTTTGAAATTACTTGAGAATCTTGAAACTCTTTTAAATTTTTTCAAATACCCTATAAAATCACTTATAATCTCTTGAAATCTCTTCAAGTTACCAAAAATCTCTTGAAATTCTTTAAATTCCTTGACATTTTTTTAATCTTTTGAAAGCTCTTGAAAATTCTCTGGAGTTTTCTTAAAATCTATTAGTATTCTTTAATATCATTTAAAATCCTTCAAAATACATTACAAAATTTTTCAATTACATGAAACTCATCTGAATCACCTGAAACTATTTTTAAATTCTTTAACATCACTTGAAATCCATTGAAATCGCTCGGGAATTCTCTATTTGTATACCGGATGTTTGGTTTTGACGTGGAAAAGTCTTGAATGCCCTGTTTCATTATAAACAATATCTCAGTTTTATTAAATAATTTTAAGATGGAAATACCAATCCTGACCAAGGCCTCGTCAGAACCCTATCTTAAATAGGGCTAAATAGGGTAATTTTTGCATGGAAATATTTTAATAATGAAAATAATATAGGGAAAAATGGTAGCAAATTGGCCCCAACCTTTAATGTGCAAAAGTCATATTGTAGCGAGAAAAATTGCAGGGGTTGCTTGGATGCACCCGACGGTTTTTCATGAGATGAATGAGGAAAAAGGATAAAGAAGCAAATGGGTCGGTATAAGGATGAGAGATGCGAAAAGGGACAAGTGGCAGAGAGCAGGACAGTGATTGAGAGTTTGCGATTAATAGAAGAAGAAGAAGGCACACAAAGAACGGACAGAGCTGTGTGAATTTAAAGTAAATGGAGTTGAAACACGTATTTGAATAAATGACTTGTCACCCAAACTCCCTTTCAACAAAAAATCCTGAAGCTTTCCCCACTTTTTAGGGCATGAATATTTTCATTCATTCTTAATCCATTAGGCGGAGAACATTAATCCTCTAAACGTGTTTGTCCATGTTCATTTTTTTTTTCTAATCTCGTTCCATGTCACCCCTCTTTCTTCAAAATTCTATCCATCATCTTCAAACCTCACTATTATTATTATTACTGGCTATAACTCTTACAAGTTATATAATTTTTAATTAAAACATTCAAGATCTGCTTGAGGTATGTGAAAATACATCGAACAAAAAAGAATAACAATAAAAATCTTGGCACGAAAAATGCGATGTGTTCGTGTGGCCGCGAAATTGCATTACATTACCCCAAAATTCAAATTCCCTAAATAAAAATAACTTTACCTAAAATTTTTATTAGCTAAATTTAAATATACTGAGAACATTTATTAACGAATGTTGAAAATTACCGATATTTTTATTTTCCGAAAACTTGTGTTCAAAATATTAAAAATTAGTTTTGAATACAAATTTTTTATATTTAAAAACAAAAAATTTTTTTTTATTTACTGGGGAAATTGAGATTTCGGTCATTTTCTACTTTCGTTAATCAATATTTTCGGTATATTTAAATCTCGTTAATAAAATATTTTCAGTAATATTATGATTATTCGGAAATTTGATAGAAATTGGTAGTTTCTAAATTTCAATTCAGACATACATCAAATATTTGAAATTTAGCAAAGCATCGACCAAATTTGAATGCTCAAATATTATAAATGGGTTCCGTGGTGTAGCGGTTATCACGTCTGCTTTACACGCAGAAGGTCGCCAGTTCGATCCCGGCCGGAACCATTTTTTTTTTTTTTGCTAAATAATTTCGAATATTAATTTTTGATGGTGGAAATTGTTACAAGAAGTTTGTCAATTCTTAAAATGAAAATAAAAATGCAAATATCGTCACCCACGTTCCACATCTCTGAATCATTCGCTGCTATTACAATATTTCGCCTTGACTTCTAAAATCTAAATCTGGCATATATGTAATATATCCGCTTAGCTAAAAATCTGGCATCGTGTGCGCAAACATCCGCCGGTTAAGAATATTCCCCTTTTTGATACTTGGAAACGTCCTGGAATTTCATTAATCTCGCGTCAGACAGGAAAGTATAATATTATTGTTATTCCATTGCGACGAAAACTTACCTATGTCGTGGGACCTTATCGTTATCACCGTGGCAATCTGAATTTCAAATTCGCGTAATGGGCTCGATGCTAATGCGAGAAAACAGCACCGGGGTGAGATACGTATATACAACATTCAACAAAGTTATACTTCGCAGCCGAGGAGTATCGGACCAGAGAAGTTCTTCAGGAAAGGGCGGAAGTAGGCTAGGGGATTAGGGGGAATATAGGGGATGTAATTATTATTTCGCAGGGAGAAGACTTCATTTGAAACGATGCCAGAAAACTGTTTTGCCTTGTCCGCAGTCTTGATTGCTTACCGTCCGAGCTACTGTTTTATTCAAAACTGCGAAAGACCTAAGTCCTAGAAAGAGAAGTAATGGAAAGAGCTCGGGAAAGAGAGCGATTTCGTGTAAGAGATAAGAAATCGCAAGGATCGAAAGGGATGACAGGATGAGACCGGAAGTCAAGACGGAAAGGGGAAGATGTAGCGCGATGCGTATTATATTCATATATATTATGTATTTCGGAATACATATTTAATACCGGAACACGATACGCCTCGATTTTTGTTCTAATTGCATGTCAGGGATCGTCCACCCATTTTCCGGCAATTACTAAAAGAATAGTGATCGTGATGGGCCTCTCGTAAATCGATGCGATCGTTTTTATCGTCCGGATGCATCGGCCAGCGAAGCGAAAGCAAAAGGTGCTTATTCGAATTTCACGACCGGAAGTGGAATGTCCAAAATGCTGGGTCAGTTGTTCGGAGCCTTATTTGATTTCGAAAACCTGGTATTAAGGCAAATTACTAGGGTGGAAACCGAATTCTCCCATAAACGAATCTATAAATTTTGATATTCATTAATTCCGATGATTATCTTATTATTTTTCACATTTTGAAATGCGGATCGCTGTAAAGTAATAAAGTTAGGAAGTTTAAAGCTTTAAAATGATTTTTTTAAAATAATACAAAAATTCAAATTGAAAACTTCTAAATATTTATGAAAAGTCTTTTAGTGATAGAATATGATATTTATTAAAAAAGCTACTCTCTCCTGATATATATTCTTGGAAATTTCCCCGCACTAGGGTTGGCCTAATATATACAAACCGTCATATTATATGCCCTCATAAAAAAAACATTATGTATGACTGGTTGCATCTTTTAGGTGAGCACCAGCAGGAATACCATATAAATTTAATGAAATTTTTCCGATAGTAACATCTACGGCGTTCGATATTTGATTTTAAAAATGAATAAACATCAAAACTTTAAAACTGAAAAGTTTGACCCCTTCGGAAAGAATTTTATCTTTCCAATTTAGGGGAATTTAAAATTATTTTATAGAATTTGGAATTAAAGGGGTTTCATAGAAGGAGTGAATACTCCAAAGAATATTTTTTTCAAAAATCTTAAGATTCTTAAAAACTAATTAAAACCAATTGATGATAAAAAAAAATTTTATTTTTATTCGTAATTTATATTGCCTCCAAGAAATCCCACGAAAGGCTTTCAAATATTTTTGCTTTGTCATTATAGATGAAGCTTTGTGGTGGTGACGGTGACAAAATCCAGTTTCAAAAAAAAGGTATTTTTTCCATATATTTCAAGGGGAATTATATATAGTATATATCATTAGGATGTCTCAAAAAAACTTTTTTTTTCTACAGAGTCTCGACCCCCCCCCCCAACCAATATGATTAATAATCTGAAAAAAGAAATGTCCTATTTTTTTAAATTTTGATCAGAACACGTGCTTATTTTGATTTGAAGTTTCCAATGTAAATTGCATGAGAAAAAAACAATTTTTGGAAAACCCTTAAAACCAAAAATACCGTGGTTACGGTATTTTGTCTGACGATTTTTTTTACATTTATTGGAATAAAAATATTTAGGGTGACCATGATTAATTTTCGAAACGATTGAAAAAGAGGATTTAAGTAGGTCAATTAAATAGTTGAAAACAGGACAAAGTTCAAAGATTTTTTTAAAGTTTGAAAGCTAGGAGTTATCAAAAGGTTTTTCAGAGATTTCACAAGACTATAAGATATTTTAACGAATTTAAAAAAATTTAAAGAGATTTCAGGCCAGTTAATGGCTTCTAAATTTGAGGGCTGAAATTCGGAATTTTCTATAGAAATATATATTTGTATATAATTCCTTAAAAGATGGAACAAATCACCAGCAAATCGTTCGAGTCTTTACAAATTTATTATACAAATTTGTACACTGCGTGAGGTCATGTGGTCACGACAATTTGTTTTCTCAATTCAGTTGTTCCTTTTTTCCTATTGAGAGAAACTTTTCCATTTTTCTTAATTCAGAACCTGACCACGGGGTTTCTGAGAAAGTAAACTCGGTAAACTCATCCTTTCTATCGTTGACAGTCTTTGCGTCAACAATAACGCAAATTCAGCTTGATAGCTGATGATTTATGGTTTGTCAATAGAAAAGTTTAAGATTCTTGTGGATCGTGAAAAGGTCGAAAAATGTGGGGAAGTTGAAATCAGGTCTCTCGCTTCACGTGATGCATCATGTCTTTCTTGTCCAAATTTAATATTCGAATTGTTCTATTTTCAAAGATAATTTCATCTTTGGAAACCGCCTGTAAATGCTCAAAAGAACTTATCATTGGAGCTTGTTCCATCTTCCCTGTCCAGTTCAATATAAAAAGTTATTTTTATATTATAAAAACATCATTTTTGAGGGAAACTTCAGGGGTTTATTATTTCACCCCTAAAAACTAATTTTAGGCAGATAAGAAAAAACACGGGTCTCTTAGTTTTTGATGCTCTATCGCACTCTCCCAATCTAAATTAGTAAGAATTTGACTAAGTAAATTAGTAACTTTACATTAATTGACTATTGAATTAGTCATTTCTCCAATTTCTACCAAATTACTAATTAAACTGTTCACAATGAATTGTTCTTTGAACATCAGTAATTAAAAACTTTTTGCTTAAATAAGTATGTTAATTTTGTCATATTGTAACTTTTATAGTTTATTTAACAGATTTTAAAAGATATCCAAGGATTTAGAAGTACAATAAAGAATTTTCAGTTATTCTATGCTATTTCAATGGATTTTGTCGATGGAATTTTAAGATGTTTATAGTAATTTTAAGAAATTTTCAGGGTTTATAAGGGAATTTAAAAGATTATCGGGCAATTTTTAAAGATTTTTTGATTTGACCATTTTTTAAAGGAATTTAATGAATTTCAGGTGAACTGAATTTTAAACGATTTAAAAACATTTTTATGACTTTAAATTTTTTGTGAAATATTTGAGATCCAAGAATTTTTGCAGGGAATTTCATCAACGAATATAAATATATTTTTATGATTTTCAAAAGATTTGATGGAATTTTAAGAGTCTAGTATAATTTTAAGAAATTTTATGAGAGTTTGATAAATTTAAGGGATTTTAACAGATGATTTTTAAGCGATTTAAAACAAACAGCATTTTAAAGGGTTTCTGGTAATTAACAGAAATTTCATGAGATTTTAAAGAATTCTAGAGATTTTGACAAACTTTTGAAGGATTTTAACGAACTTTAGGTAATTTCAAAGTTCCTCGCGGGATTTAAAGCGATTTAAAAAGATTTTGCGAAATTTTAAGGGATCTAAAAATGTTAAAAATATATTTTATTCAATAGCGTTACTATTTCATTTACTAAGGAGTTTAAAAAAATGTAATTTGACCTTGTTACTCATGGAATTAGTAAATTTTTACTAATTTATAGTAAAGGACTTCGCATCATTTAAATAAGGAGACAAAAATCGGAGGCGGACACCTAAAACACATTCCTTGGACTATACTGAGAAAACTCTATGGTTGTGACAACCACAAAAATAGTAAAATATGGTACAAGTACTCATTTGTGGTTGCCACAACCAGGATTTTAATCCACAGAATTTATTGACTGATTGTGGTTCTGTCAATCAAAATTCTGATTGTGGCAACCACAAATGAGTAATTGTACCATATTTTATTATTTCTGAGGTTGTTACAACACTAGAGTTTTTCCAGTGTAGTAAAACAGCGTCTTGTAAGTCGATGAGCAGTGATTACAAGTTACAACTTTGAGAAAGTGTTATCTCGTTGGCATTTGGCAAAGTAGGCAGGGGATAAAGGTGGATCACCAGATGATAAAAACTAGTATATAGTGGTTCGTGATTCTTGAGATCTCATGCAAACTAAACGAAGTCTTTGCCATTTCTCGGTTTGATTTGCATTTGAGTTCCTACTTCTCCGTACGAATGCCCAATCTGAAAGGAGAAACGTCTTTTTTTATGGCTGCTGGGACTCTGGGAGACAAACATCAGGATGAGAAGAGAAGCCTTATCTTGGCTTCAGCCACCCTATTCAAGAGGTGTCGTGCAATGAATGTCGGGTGTAAATGCAGTCTTAATGACTCCAAAACCCCATGAAATCACTTCGTGGCTCGGATTCTGCCACCTGCTGAAACGCCCACTACGCTAAAGGCTACAGCTAAAGGTCTATCTCTATCCCATTCTATGTCTATGCCCATCTTATACGACTGGTTTTACGTCCTCGTTTGTCACCTCCCTTGGTCTACCTTCCCATTAGACTTTTAGAGGTTTACACTCAGGAATTAACTATCTAATTTCATATTTGCTGACTGTTAAACATTTTTGGATTTTATCATATATAATATATATATATATGGTAAGTTTTCATGCAAAATTGCAATCACGATTTAAATGAAATTACTTAATCCATTGAATGATTGAACGGGTTAGGGCTTCTCAGATGACTGAAAACTTCTGAAGGTTCAAATGAACGAAATTTTGTAGTAATTTTATTTTAAACTAGAAACAGTGTAAAAATATTGAGTCATTAGCACAGAAAATAATAAATTCTATATGAAATAAAATTGCAATTTCTATTGCTTTTTTAGTTGGAACAATATTTCTATAGATAAAATAGAATTAGGAAAGAATATTTCGATCATTTAAAATTTAAACGTTTAAAATTTCTAGTATCTTCTCACTCGATCGCATAAGCAGCACTTTGCTCGGTTGCAGTCTATTTTAGAGCTCAAAAGATTCAATACACCTGGGAAGTATTAATTAATACGACAAAAATACATATCTAATAAGAGAATTATAAAGATTTTAAGGGATTTCGAGCGAATTCGCAAAACTTGAAGAATCTTCAAAAGGAGGATTTGCAGGATTTGAAGGATTTTCAAAGGATTTTAAGTGATTTGAATAAATTTGAAAAAAAGTTCTAGAATTCATAAGATTTTGAATGATTTTTAGAATATTTCAGGGTATTTCAAAGGGTTTTAAGAGACTTCCGCCAGTATTCAGAAACAATTTGATATTCAGAAGTAATTAATAGATTAAAATTAATATTTGCATCTTTTCAAATTTCCATTTAAAAATAAATATTTATTTAATGTAAATAATAATTTTTAAAATTGAACACGTTATATTTTTTAATAGATTTTACAACTCCCCCTCGTTCTTTATATCCCCTCCAATGCCATCCCTCTCGTTACCACAAACTTTCCATCTTATTTCTCCCCTTGCCCCTCTTTCTATGTTCTATCAGAAACCAATCTATGTTTTTATTGCCTTTTGAAATAAATCCTCCATTATTCAACCTCAAGAAATAATCAAATTAATTTCATTAGAAAAATTAATCTCATCGTTCATAAAACCTTTTATTTTCTGATATCAGCTTTAAATTATGATAATTTAAAAACTTACAGATGAAAACGAAAATTTTCCAAATTTTGTCTGCCTAATTTCATGAATTTACATGCACATGTTCTCGACATATTAAGGATCCTTTCAAATTATATTAATGTAGGTAGTTTTAAGATAATATTTCGACAACGGCCATACCACGTTGAAAACACAAGTTCTCGTCTGATCACTTAAGTTAAGCAACGTTGGGCGCGGTTAG